>VDFB02353087.1:0-101192 GCA_007258455.2 Sequoia sempervirens
TGTGCATGCATTTTTTCACATTCCACCACCTTTTTCATGATCTTTCCACCACCTTTGCATGAAATAGCATATTTTTCATGTTGAAAGGAATATAATATCAATTCAAGTTTGAATTCCATTCAAAAGTGATGTATAATTGAATTTTGGAGGGGAAGAAGCTTTAGAAAAAGTCAAATTGTTGAGGAGTTTGAAAAAAGAAAAAGAAAAGATTACATAATTAGGTAGAACTTCTCCATTTGAAACTCTAGTTTTTTAGGTATGTGAATTCTTTACACATTTTCTTTCATTCTATTATGGGTTGCTTTCATTTTTGTTATTTTTCATATTCCATGTTAATCATTGTTTGTTTGTCATTATAACCTTAGGTTGTCAATGCACATTTTAAATTACACAGTTCTATACACTTTCCAATTACATTTTTAAACCATATCTCTTTGAGGCATTTTGTTATTTAAAAATTGACTTACCTTGTGTATGCTTCCACGTTTTGTATACACATATATATGACATAAGTTTTAAGGAAGTAAAATAAAACATCATTTCTCAATCCTTTATTATGGACGTGCATGCCACTCTCCAAAGCTTTCATTGAGGTATTTTGTCAAATAGTTATAACAAGTAGTTGATTTCCTTGTCTATTCTACCAAATTTTCCATACATGTCTCTAAAAAATTGGAATATACTCCTCCCACATTGATAGATATTAGATGTAACTTTTTTGTTTTCATATCTATTTCTAAATTTACCTCATCACTAAACCTACCTCATCACTTATGTTGTGATATATTTTAAATGTTTCCTTGATTAGTCTACCTACAAGGGATTCTAGTCCTTCTCTCCACTATTTCAAGACTCTTTATTCAAGGCTAAGTTAGCAACATGGGGAAAGGTGCACCCTATCTTGCAATCATGGCTCAAAATGGAAGCATGGACAAAGCATTTGAAATGTTTGACAATAATTTTTTTGTATAAATGTATACAAATTGTGGTAGCATTGACAAGCTAGTGAGCTTAGCAAGATAGTGAGCTCACTCACTAGCTTACCAATGTGGTAGGGTTGAGAAGGTAGGGGCAGCATATGTCTCATAGAAATGGGGTCTCACAGTGATGAGTATATCACCGTGAGACCCCATTTTTATGAGGCATATGCTGCCCCTACCAAGGAAAGGTTCCTAAAAATTTGATCTATCTCTTTGCTAAACATTCACTCTCAACTAGGTAACAGGCTAGTAGTAGTCCTTAAGCACAAAAATAGGTATAATTTCCCAACCAATTTAGATATCCAAAAATTGAAAGCAATTCTAAGAACCCATTAAGGCCTACTTAAACATATAGATAAATCAAGTATGCTTACTTTGAAAAGTACTCACCTAAAATGGAATGTCCTATTGCTACAAGGCTCAATTAGGCCTTTTTAACAAAGCAAGTACCATCAAAATCAATCCACAACATCAAAAAACCATGGGAAGATCTTAAATAGGTTATAAAACTTCTAAATCATCAATCTCCATCAAAGAAATCGCTCACTAATGTAGCAATTCATTAAACCCTTACTTAAATACTTAAATTATGCTCAAATAGTGAGGGTTTATTGTAAGTATACATTCCATACCTCCATACACCTTGCCACAACTTCAAACACCTTGAATTGGGGACTTGCACAAGCTAAAAAAACTTTCTCCCAACCTTTACCACTGTTATTTCTTCATATCATAACTTGTAGACATCCATTATTGCATGGAAATCACAGAAAATCACTTGGAGCAACAACAAGAACTCTAGATCTTCATTTCCTCAATGCTAAAAACCTACACCTACACCTAAACCTACTCTATTGATGCCCATTCCACCAAGTCACAAAAGAAAAAATACGTGGAATGTGGCACTAATACATTTTTACAACTTCAAAACCCTTAAACTCAAAATTCTAGACCCGTAGTTAATAAATTGACTGTAAAATATTTGTTTCTTGATGGAATTCAATCAGACCACCTCCAAACTAAAGCTAGTTCACCTGCCTAATTATTTCAATGATTTTTAGAGAAAACAAAAGCTATACAGATTCGTACAAAGTAGAATAGCGGCAAGAAAATAGTAAAAATTCAGAAAATTCAATGATTTTGATTGATTTTCTTGTTCAAAACACAAATAACCACCTTACATAGAGCTTTTTCAGGCCTTAATAGGCTTCTTACATCATGAAAAAATGACTCAACTAACTATTCATCTCCCATGACTGATGATATTTCCACTATGACTATTGGTATTCCAATTATTGCAATTTTGCAAGTTTTCCTTGACATCATTTTTACAAGATTTTGCATTTTGCAACTTTGAACCCCACTATGCCTAATACAATATGAAAATGGTCTAACAAGACCTTATTTAGATGACAAAACCTAACAGCTTTGTCTATGCCAAAAATACTCTTCTACAGGATGATTGTAAGTATTTTTTATGAAGCCTTGAATGAAATATATTTCATTTATTTGAATGGATACACCTTTTAGGAACTAATATTCATCTCAATACCATGCTATAGGTAAAATTATTTGTCATGCTAAAGAAAAAAAGAAGGAATAAACTAACAGATGAAGATTATGAAACCTTCAAATCAAAGGAGAGAGAACGGGTGGCGACATATCATGAAAAGAAGAAATTGGATATGATTGATTAAAACAAGCCAATTGAAGAGGAACCTCAACCATCAAAAAGAGAATAGGCATTAGCAGCACAAAGAGAATAAATGCGAAAGTGTCATGGTAGGACACATTCAGATACCATAGTTGGAGACACTCTATCTACTACGAGTGAATACGAAGGGACACCATTAAGAACAAGCAAATATGGAGGGATGTTGTCTACCACAAGTGAATATGGAGGGACATCATCTACCACAAGTGAATATGGTTGGACACCATCCACCACATCTCAAGTTGAGAGTACATTATCACTCGGATTTGATGAAGAAGGTATGCTATCATCACCATGTGAACCTCAAGGTATGTCTTCTACTCCACCCTCAATCGAAGGTACACAATCTAGCCCACCTCAATTAAATATTGATGAAATTCCTAATGTTGAGATGTATGTACCTAGGAGAACACCACCTAGAATTTTGCGTAGAAAGCCAAAGTATTTGATTAATATTGATGAGGATATTTTGCAACACATGGAAGGTAAGATTTTAGCATGCACTTGTAGAAGATATGTTCATAAGATTTGAAAATTCTTCTTTGGAAGGCTAAATGAGACTGCAAGATGTCAATTATTTGTTTAAATGATGCGGGGTATAAAGTATAGAAATATCATAAAGACTCTTGGGTTGATAACATCGAATGCATCAAGTGAAAACACTATTGTGAAGAATATAATGGATGCTTATGAGAGTGTGGTTAAGACCTCATGCTCAAAGGATAGTAATGTCACCTGATGTGTCATTACATCGACTTTGGTGAGTAGTCAAACAAATAGAGCTCATCTCACTAGAAAGACGAGTGAACAAATGAGAATTAGTAAAAAAACATTATCAAAATCCGTTCAAAGGTGACAAAGAATTGAGGGCACTGATTCAAATGAATTATGGGCATTCTCAGGGAGACTAACACGAAAAGATAAAAAAGTTGTTGAAGCATTGAAAACATTGATTGAAGAGTATTGGAAGAATAACTCAAGGCCATCTCTGAATCAAAGGGATGTGGTAAGAAGGAGAATCAGTAGTCAGAACCATGAGCCACATCCAAAGCATTTTTTGGATATAACTCAAACCCATTTTTTTTATAAATTTCAAAAGGATAATCCTCAAATTAGTATTTGTCAAAGATTTTTTGAAATGCTTAAACCTTTTTATGTCGAGATAAATCACACATGCACTACTTGTTGTTATAGACTACATATTGAATTGTCTAACCATTATGATGTTTATCATTCTATATGTTTAGATTTGACTACTAACTATGTTTTGCAGGATTGTGGCATAGAAGCCCCACCAACATCTTCAAGAGAGTTCTTATCAAAAAAATTATGTGAAATAGAGGATGGCCAAATATTCTATAGGACAACATGTTTGGATGGTTCATGCGAGCATTGCGGTAGCTTGCAATGTATGCCAGTATGTCAACATATGGAAAGCACAGATGAGGTGGGATAGAAACTAGTAGAGTTTGGGAAGTATAACATAGTGGCATATGTTACAAAATATGGGTCTCACGCAAAATGGTGTGATTTGGTTATTTAGAAAATTCTAGTGTATTAGTTTATGTTCATGTTTCATGACAATATAGTGTATGAGTATGCAAGACATACCCATAGAGCCCAATGGCTAGAAACACAATTCAAGCTATGCAAGGACATCTTTCTAGTTGGAAGCATAGTATCAATGGTTGACTTTGCAAATAACTACACTCTAAATCCACAGTGTGAGGTGCAGTAATAGTATTACAACTCTAGATAGGTTTTGATATTTGTGCACATAGCATTCATTCATGCAGCTGATAGTACAGAGGACCAAAGGAAGGTATTGAGGGAGTATTACTTTTATATTAGTGATGATTGTGCACATTCTTCAGAGTTCATGCAAGGTTACTTCCAGATGTTCTATAGTTATTTTGCTTAGAGGAGCATAGCATACAATCGGCATATAATATGGTCAGATAACTGTGTAGCATAGTTCAAGAATTCACGCATGTTCTACTAGTTGAGCAAGATGCATGTCACTACAGGTGTTGCACATATGTGAAACTTTTGTGAGGTTGGGCATGGAAAGGGGGAGCATGTGTGAAAACAGCATTAGTACAAGAAGAATTAAAGTATAAAGACAGTGCAAAGTTAACATATGCAAGATCAATCATCAAGTGGTGTAATGCTTTGATGGGTCAAGGTAATGAAGGTACATCTTAAATTCATATATTTTTTTGGCTGATTGATGATACTGATATTGCACCATATGAGGATGTTGTTCACTAACAAGATCGAGTGAGCTACACTCTTTCCTTAGCTGAGATGTTGGTTCAAGTGCTCGATACATGGAAGATGGCATGCTTTGTTCTTCATATACAATGCAATCACGGAATGATTGTGAGTTAGGGGAGTGGATTGACAAATGGTTGACAAGTGATCTTAGCCCACTTCACGCACATATAAGCCCTTCGACAACATTGGAACTAACACGGATGGAATCATTGGTTGACTTTGACCATGTATCGGATATAGTTCAACCAGGTAATATATCTACTTTCTTAGTATTTGAAATTCCATATTGTTATCTTACTTTGTACTGTATTCATAATGTTGACTAATTTCAAGAGATATGCCACACATATAAATGCAGGGCATGTTTATGTAGTTATTGCGGATGAAGACAACGAAGAGGGTATAGACTATTACTTGTGTCGTTGTGTTGAGGAAAAAAATAAATTGGAATCCCCAATTATAGATGGAGAAAACGTTGAATACCCTATAGGCTCAGTTGTTTTTACTAGAACATGGCTGAGAAGGTACCCACATAATAGTGTTAAACATTGGTTATTTCGGGGACTTTGAGCTCATCATAAGATTCTTCATTACTTGAACCTTTTTGTGGCATGCAATGTTCATTTGACCAAATATGGGGGTAGACCATTGAACAAGACCTTGTGGAAGGTCCATGAATCTGACCATGAGGCAATACTTGACACAATAAAGAGTAGAGTAGACCCGGATAGTTCATTGGATTAATTTGTAAGTATGCACATTGGTTAGTAATTTATCTTGTATGCACATTAATTTGTTTGATGCCAATGCTATCATCTTCTTTACTTTTCCTATTTGTAAGTAGCTTGCTAAAAAAATTGATTAGTGTCCCCTTGTAGAAAATGCAAATTTATGAGCCATCCAAGAATCTCAGCGAGAAAAGCAATGCAACATCCTTATTTTGATGATCTGAAAATCTCAATTATGATTTGAAGCCGATACAAAGAAGTGCATGTGTGTAGCTTGGTGAGAGTTGAAGTTAACCTTATCATGAGCACCTATGATGTAGAAATTATAAGAGCATCTCAAATTTCAAGTTATTCTATTCATGAGAGGTGTTGTGTGCAATAGGTATCTAGGAACTCCAAGTGAAGATGTATAACCAGGAGTGACTAAGTTGAGAGACTGGCATGCCTACAATGGAAGCATCAAAATTTATGCCTTGTTGTTCCCGAGTTGCAACCAAATGGTGTGGATTTGTTTTATATAAGTGTCTTCCATCTATTTTTATTTCATTTCTATTTTGGATGCTCTTTCTTTTTCTTCTTTTACTTTGTGTATTTGTAAGTAAACTACTGAAAATTGATTGGTCTCTCCTTGCTGAAAATACTAATTTATGAGCCATCAAAGATAATCTCAACCAAAAAAGAAATGCAACATCCTTATTTTGATGATCTTGACAAATCTCAATTCTGATTTGAAGCCATTATAAAAGAGCGTGTGAAGCTTAGCGAGAGAATGTCAAGTTACTCATTTGAAGTTAACCTCATCATGAGCACCTATGATGTAGACATTATAAGAGAATCTTGAATGTATGAGTGACATTTTAAAATATCTATGAAAACGGAGTACTTAAGGCATTGTAATGAGATTTACTCAAATATTGAAATTTGGTGTAGGGGTACCAAAGTTATTGAGTAAATTTGGTTCATGGAAGTCTTTAGTTTTTTGTTTTGAGTTTTGTCAATTGAATAAGGTCATATTAGCCAATTTATAATTTAATAAGTCATGTTAGTTGGTTTTGGGGTCATTTTGGAGTTCTTGTTGCATATTTGTCAAAATGATGTACAATTGCAAAAATTGAAAAGTTGTCAATGTTGAAAAAGTGCAAAAAAATGTAAACTTGAAGAAGCCCAACAGTCATGGGAATTCAAAGGGAAGTTAGAATTATTTTCATAGGTTAGCTAAGGTTTGAATATGTTGGGAACTCAAAGTAAGAGGTTATTGAAGGTTTTTGTGAAGGAAAAATAATAAAAAACCCATGTTTTCTCTTGTAATTTTGTGTGTTTCATTGAATTTTTTTGCCGCAACCAATTATACTTGGTCGTATAGAAGTATTATGTCCTAAAATATTTTCCAATTGGTAGAGATAGGTATTAGCTAAGTTTTGGCTTTGGAGTGAAGAAATTTATTGAGTTTTAAGAATTTTATTATCAAATTACTGACTGTGGGTCTGTACTGCCAGCCATAAGGGTTTGAAGACTAAAAATGAATAAATGACTCATTCCACCTATTGTTTCTCTTTGTGGCTTAGTGAAACGAGTCCAAAATAGTAGGATTAGATGTAGGAATAAGATTTAGGAGTGGGGAAATGTTTAGGAATGTTTTTGGTTGCTGTCCCAGAGGAAATTAGGTGAATTTTGACTTAAAAATGGAATTTGGATGTTGGGTTTTCATAAAATTGTCTTAGGAAATATTGGAAGATAATTGATTTGGAATGAGCAGAAATATATTGAAGTGTTTGAAGCTTTGGAAAGGGAAGGGAAGGTGAGTTGAGTGCCTAGGCATGATTCCCTAATTGTCAAACTATGTATTTTGAGTGAAATTTGATGGTTAAAGGAGGGAAGTCGTAGAAACTCTTGGGGGCAGTAGATTTTGATGAACCTTCAAGCATGTGCAAACATAAATAAAAGTGTTTGAGGCCTTTTTTGGCTATGTAGAAGCTTGAAACATTATTTTAAATAAACCCCTTTAGAATGCAATAAAGTGAGGGTTTCATGTTTTGGTGTCATAGGAAGTGATTCTTTGATCAAAAGTTATGGATTTATGCTAGGGATGGTACATTTATGCTAGACATGGTCCTCTTTCATAACCAAACATGTGGAATCACTTCGAGCTACATTCAACCAGCTCGATCCCTTAAGGGTCCAAAATGCAAAAGGGTAGCAATCTTTGATGGGCTATTACTCAAAAACCATGGTGCTTACGAAATCTCTGTCTGAGCCTACGAGATCACGTTGGGCCCCTCTACAATAACCTCTAGGTATGTTTAGGATCATGATGGGCCAAAAAGTGGCAATATGATGGGTATGTGTAGGGTATGTGGTTGATGACTTCTTTTATACCTAAAATTGATGAAATGAAAAGGGTTTTTAAAAGAGGTTCTTAGCTTTCCACTGTTGGAACTGTAAAAATCTGGTGATTTTACATGATTGTCCACTTTCATAATTTTCCAGATTGGTCCTATCATGTTCATATTTCACCCATTTTTGTCATATGGCTCCATGGTTTCCGTTGTGTTTGCATTTTTCACCTTTTTGTCCATGTCGGCATAGGTATCCAAATGTCTCCCCGACTTGTGTGTGTTTCACTATTTCTTGTTGCAGGTTATCGGCATAGGTTCCAAGTTGTTTTGGCAACGGTGGAGGTCCCTGTCGGCATATGCTATAGCTTTCGAGGTGGTGTCATACCGACTATCTTTTGTTTCCCCGACTTTGCATTTTGGTGGCTCATCGGTATAGATGGAGGGCTTTCGATATTGGGTCATGGCGATACCCATATGTTACACCGAAAGACTACAATGGGCTTACTACAATGGGCTTTCGGTATATGGTTGTAACTCTCGGCCTATGGTCTCAGCGATGTGAATATGTCTCGCCGACTTCGCGTTTGGTTTTCTTTCAGCATGAGTTTATTCCGGTCTCACCGTTGGAGTATTGTATGAGTTTTTATCAGTATGAGTCTTACTTTCTCTTGCGATCTATGGTGCTGGAGTGACTTTCGTTGTGACTTAGCGAATTCTATATATCGTCTTGCCGAAGGCTCGTGGTTATAGCGACATGTTTGAGACATATGGGCTTTGTCGGTGAGAAAGATAAGATGTTATAGCGACAGTGAATTAAATAAGGATAACCGCTCGATGTGACTCATGTGTTTCAACATGTGGTCTTGGTGAGGAGCCTGGGATCTTGTTGAGTGGAGTGCAGTGTTGGGGTTGTCGGTATGAAAATTGGATGGTTATGGCGATATGAAGCTATATGGGGATCTTCGACTTGACATTGTGTTCTCGGTATGAAGTCTCCCCGAGAGCGGTAAGTTACGACGACAGTGATTAAAACAAAAGGAGCTTTCTGCGAGATATATCCAATGTCTTTGCAAATGGAAAGCGCATGAGGAATGCACTTCGGTGTAACAAATGGATTGTCACGGCGAAGCATGCGGAGTGGGGGAACACTAGCAGGTAGCGATCAGCGTTATATTGCCTTCAGCATACCTTCACAATTGTCTTGCTGAATGGTGCACAGGTGAATTCTACGGTGGCCGACATGTAATTGGAATTTTAACCGTTGCAGGCCGACTTGGTTTTTGCCCGAATTCTACAGTGGCCGACATGGATTTCCAATTTGATTTATTTTCCTGAATGCTGGGTATAAATATGCATCCTGGATTGTAATTGAGGAGGATCAGATTTTTAGATCATAGATAGATAGATTAGGCATGGCTACAGTAGGATAATTTTCTCTTTCCAGAGACTATGTGCATGATTTCAAATGGTGGTTTCAAATAAAATCAGCTGGTGTGGCAAGTTGTTTCTGGTATCAATTGTATGTTGAATTTATTGAAAAGCATTGCTAAAGTTGTCTCCAAGTTGATTTTTTCTGGTTGTTTAAATTGAAATAACAAGTTTATTCTAAGTTTATCGGTGCACATTTGCTATATCTGTGTGATTAATTGACTGGTTCTCTCAAGTAGGGGTTAAATCCTTTCCGTTGATCACAGTAATCAGGAGGAATTCATCTGGATTCTTAAAGTAGAGCTTAGTAATCATAATCTTGCATTGTTTATACAAGTTATAAACAGATCATATGCCTACAATTTGATTTTCTGCCAAAATAAGTTGCTCACCTCTATTTCGTTTGACTCTGTATACCCAACAAGGCATTGGTCTCTGCAAATTCATTATTTGAATTCATTCAATCTCTTTTATTAGTTAATTAAGCATTCTAGGATTTAGATCTGCAAATTGTTATCAAGTTTGATTTCATTTGTTCACTGTCATCTACCATTATGGACAAAGCATTTCAGAAGGATAATCACAAGTTAAGTCTGCACTATTCAGTTAGGTACACCCGCCTAGGTCTAGTAGCACCTGAAGAGTAGAAGGTTTGATTGTTTCAAACCTTGTTCTATTACCCTGAAACATCGTGAAAGCTTGGCAACCTTTCGTGGTTCAAACCTGCGTTTTTGAGAGCTAACAAATTGGTGACTCTACTGGGGATTATATCAAAAAATTCGATTGAAGACCACATTATAGAGTCATTGGAGGAAAAGTTGTAATTTGAGAAATTTCAGAAAGGGTGATTCCGTTGGGAAAAGATCAAAAATAATGATTTTCCTACTTTTGGAAAAGTAGGTGGCGACTCTGAAAGATTTTTTGCAATTTTTTAAACATGAATGGAGGAGGATTTCAGTTCAGGGGAGGTCATGCTGGAGCTCCTCATGGTCAGCAATATGTGCCATATTATCATACACAGTACTACGGTCTGATGTACCAGCATCCGTACCCACATAATGCTCCCCCTTATCAGTATACAACCATGATTAGACAGTTTGATTTGTCAGGGATTCAGTTATCCCCTTATCCAATGGATAGCAGTTGGAGGGGTATTGTACTGAAGATCATTTAAGAAGTTTCGATGCTTTCATCCAAGATTTGGATGTGCCCTACGAAGATTTACACATGAGGCTATTCATGATATCACTTGCTGGAGATGCTAGGGATTGGTTCAACAGCTTACCAGTTGTCTCAATTGATTCTCTCCAAGGATTTCAAGATCAATTCCTCGAGCAGTTTGGGAATCTAAGTGCACCAGATTTTGCTCTTCGTGAATTATTGCACATTCAGAAAGATCAAAGTGATACAATTTATGATTTCAATCGGAGATTCAATAAGTTGCAGAATAAAATACCTATTGGATCAAAGTTGCCAGATTCTGTAGCACTGAGTATTTATTTGAATGCATTTGATCCAAAGACAGGGTATGAGCTAAGAAATAAATTCCCAAGAAGTTTGGCTGAGGCACAAAAGATGGCACAAACAATTGAAAACAATGGGAAGGCTACTGGGATGATTAGTAAAAGAGATATTCCTAGGGTTTCTCAACAAAGCAACACATACAGGAACGAAAGGCCAAGGTTGCATGGCATGCCTTATAATACAGACTGGAAGGACAACAAACCTATAACAGCTAGGCTTGGAAGTGAGGGAGCTTCTGATCCATTGAGCAAGAAAGGAACCTATATGGTAAGTAACAATTACTTTTGTGATTTTTGTGATAAGCCACATTCCCCAGATCATTGTGTTGTAGCCCACAGAATGCGAGAAGAGGGAATGTTGATCGGAAACAATGAAGAAGATCACACAGTATTTCTGACTTCAGATACTTTTCACCATGTTGTGGGAAAGTATTCATTTTTAGAGGATGAGGGTTATCAGCATGATGCTTCAAATCAGAAATACAATGTTCATATGCCTGAACAACAGGTCCTTTTTGACTATGAAGAAGATTATATAGTGCCACATTTTGTTGAGGTGCTTGCTCAATACAGTATGAAGAGACTTACTGAAGAAGAGGTAGAAAGACTAACTGTTGCTAATCAAAAGGAAGAAAACAAAAGAGAGACATTGGAGCAGAAGAAAGGGATTGAGGCAGAAGGCTCCTCTTTTAACTTCATTCAAGTGTTGTCCCAGTGAATAAGGTATGAGAACATTATCAGGGTTGATTCCGATGATTGTATTTCTGATGAGTATAGAGAAATTGATCAAATAATGCTTCCAGTAGAAGATGAGATATGTGCAAGTTAGTATGATTCCTGTGATAGCTTGCATAATAAAGATGAAGGTGCAAGGCTTATCTCTTTCACAACAGATTGTCACAGAGAGTGCAGTGTTTGTTGTAAATATTCTGATGCTAATGATGAACTTGAGGATTTTGATCTACAACAAGGGGATTCTTCTACCTCTTATGAAGATCAGGATGAAGGGGCAATGGGACATGTTGATAGTGAGTATACAATACCTCTGGCTGCAGTTGAAAGTTATGAAGATACATCTGATGAAGAAGAGGTTTGTACATTTGAAAGTGATTTCCAATTTTTTTCAAACTCGTTGTATGATGAAGAGTTAAATGAAGATCAGATGATTTTTTGCCAAGGTGTGTCAATGAGTAAGTTTCGGATATTTTCAAATCCATTCTATGAAAAGGAGGAAATAATTTTAGACAAGCAAAATGATGGAATAAATGATTGCATTGATGATGTTTTTGATTTCCCATTCTCTGATGGTATTGGATTTTTGTTTGATGATGACAAAAGTGAGGAATATAATTGTAGTGATGAAAATATAGAGACTTGTTCATTGGTTGTGAACAAATTGCAGATTGGTTTACTTCTGAATACCAGGGATGTGCACATGATGAAGATCTTGAAGTTCTGTCTCCAGCTTACTTTTGTTTTTACTGTGAAAAATCTTTGTGTAAAGATTCTTATGACTCCCTGTGCATTTCTTGGAATGATGGTGATACTTTTGGTGTTGATCAAAAGTCTTCTTCCATTCGGGATGAGGTATGTGATTTTGAAAATTGTAATTCACGTGAAGAAGACAATTGTTTGCATACCAAGGATGATAAAGATTCAGCTTTGATTGGTTCATATATGATTGATATTGAGGATATGAGTCATGATTCAGTGTTATCTCCGAATAGAGATACTGAAGAGGTGCAAAAGGTTTATGGCTTGCTTTCTTCAAACAACAATGATATGACAAAGTTTTTTGTTTTTCATGAGAAGCACTTTGATTGTGAAATTTTAATACAACTGAGAGAGTGTTTCATAATATATAGCAGAGGGAATGTTAATGATGAATTTTGTATTGAATGTGCATATATTTTCTATGGTGAAGAGAATGGGGGTTTGTCCCATGATGATCAAAAATTTGAATTACAGAATGATGAAGTGATTTTGGGTCAAGCTGAGCATGATGATTCTCTGAAAACTTGCAATAACGGTGACAGGATGAATTGCATATGTGTCTTCAAGAGGAATCTGTTGAATTCAAGAGAAAACCAGGTTTTTGAAAGGGGAAAGTGGTTGGAGTTTCAGATATTCACAGATCAGAATAGGAGAAATTAAAACACAGAGGATTGAGGGTTGCGAATGCATGGACAACTCTTTCTTATCCTCTTTAAAATTCTTTTCCATGCACAGTAGTTTAGGGTTCTGCTCCATCTCCACTTTGCATCCATTTTGCATTCATTTCGCACTCTTTTCCATTTCCATTCCTCCATCGCTGCTCACTGGTTCATCATTTTCGGTCTGGTCTGCTCACCCATGTTTCTGGATCCTTGCATTGATTTTACACTCAATCATCCCTAGACGAAGCCACTGTTGGAACTGTAAAAATCTAGTGATTTTACATGATTGTCCACTTTCATAATTTTCCAGATTGGTCCTATCATGTGCATATTTCACCCATTTTTTGCCATATGGCTCCATGGTTTCCGTCGTGTTTGCATTTTTCACCTTTTTGTCCATGTCGACATAGGTATCCAAATGTCTCCCCGACCTGTGTGTGTTTCACTATTTCTTTTTGCAGGTTATTGGCATAGGTTCCAAGTTGTTTTGGCGACGGTGGAGGTCCTTGTCGGCATATGCTATAGCTTTCGGGGTGGTGTCATACCGACTATCTTTTGTTTCCCCGACTTTGCATTTTGGTGGCTCATCGGTATAGATGGAGGGCTTTCAGTATTGGGTCATGGCGATACCCATATGTTACACCGACAGACTACAATGGGCTTACTACAATCGGCTTTCAGTATATGGTTGTAACTCTCGGCCTATGGTCCCAGCGATGCGAATATGTCTCACCGACTTCGCGTTTGGTTTTCTTTCGGCATGAGTTTATTCTGGTCTCGCCGTTGGAGCATTGTATGAGCTTTTATCGGTATGAGTCTTACTTTCTCTTAGCGATCTATGGTGCCGGAGTGACTTTCATTGTGACTTAGTGAATTCTATATATCGTCTTGCCGAAGGCTCGTGGTTATAGCGACATGTTTGAGACATATGGGCTTTGTCGGTGAGAAAGATAAGATGTTATAGCGACAATGAATTAAATAAGGATAACTGCTTGATGTGACTTATGTGTTTCGGTGTGTGGTCTTGGTGAGGAGCCTAGGATCTTGCCGAGTGGAGTGCAGTGTTGGGGTTGTTGGTATGACAGTTGGATGGTTATGGTGATATGAAGCTATATGGGGATCTTCGGCTTGACATTGTGTTCTCGGTATGAAGTCTCCCCGAGAGCGGTAAGTTATGGCGACAGTGATTAAAACAAAAGGAGCTTTCAGCGAGATATATCCAATGTCTTTGCGAATGGAAAGCGCATGAGGAATGCACTTCAGTGTAACAAATGGATTGTCACGGCGAAGCATGCGGAGTGGGGGAACACTGGCAGGGAGCGATCAAAATTATATTTCCTTCAACATACCTTCACGATTGTCTTACCGAATGGTGCACAGGTGAATAATAGAATTTCTGATCTTGTGGCCGACATGTAATTGGAATTTTAACCGTTGCGGGCCGACTTGGTTTTTTCCCAAATTCTATGGTGGCCGACATGGATTTCCAATTTGATTTATTTTCCTGAATGCTGGGTATAAATATGCATCCTGGATTGTAATTGAGGAGGATCTGATTTTTAGATCACAGATAGATAGATTAGGCATGGCTACAGTAGGATAATTTTCTCTTTCCAGAGACTATGTGCATGGTTTCAAATAAAATCAGCTGGTGTGGCAGGTTGTTTTTGGTATCAATTGTATGTTGAATTTATTGAAAAGCATTGCTAAAGCTGTCTCCAAGTTAATTTTTTCTGGTTGTTTAAATTGAAATAACAAGTTTATTCTCAGTTTATCGGTGCACATTTGTTGTATCTGTGTGATTAATTGACTGGTTCTCTCAAGTAGGGATTAAATCCTTTACTGTTGATCACAGTAATTAGGGGGAATTCATCTGGATTCTTAAAGTAGAGCTTAGTAATCATAATCCTGCATTGTTTATACAAGTTATAAACAAATCATATGCCTACAATTTGATTTTCTGCTAGAATAAGTTGCTCACCTCTGTTTCATTTAACTCCGCATACCCAACAAGGCACTGGTCTCTGCAAATTCATTATTTGAATTCATTCAATCTCTTTTATCAGTTAATTAAGCATTCTAGGATTTAGATCTGCAAATTGTTATCAAGTTTGATTTCATTTGTTCACTGTCATCTGCCATTGTGGACAAAGCATTTCAGAAGGATAATCACAAGTTAATTCTGCACTATTCAGTTAGGTACACCCGCCTAGTTCTAGCAGCACCTGAAGATTAGAAGGTTTGATTATTTCAAACCTTGTTCTGTTACCCTGAAACATCGTGAAAGCTTGGCAACCTTTCGTGGTTCAAACCTGCGTTTTTGAGAGCTAACATGCGCAAGGGGAGATGATACTTTAAACAACACGCTTTTGTTGACAAGACTGACGTGTGCAAGGACACCAAACATAGTATACACTAGTTCTTTTTAAGGGTACCCAAATGCAAATGTGAGTTCTATGTCATTCAAAAATTGAAATTGCAATTTTCCTTGTTCAATTTTAAATCCAAATCAAAATATGATAGTTGTAGGTTCTTTTTAATGCACAAAATTGAAATATTCAAGTTGTGGGCTCATTTTAATGCACCAAAATCACATGTTCACATTGCAAGTTCTTTTTAATGTACCAAATTGAAATGTCAACATTGTTCTTTTTAAAGCACCAAATTGAAATATTCAAATGGTGGGTTCATTTTAATGCAGCTAAATTAAATGTTTAGAGTTCTTCCAATGCCACAAGCTGAAAATTAGAAGTTAGTAAACATAAAACCTTGCATGCTATCAACCTCATTCCAATATCTGATTATTTTACTATATTTTTTACCCCAAAAATAAAAATGCAAAGAAGATACCCTTGATAGAATTCAGATAAATTTCCAAAAATGTTAAAATTTCAAAAAAATTCCTTAATTTGAGCCCTAGGGAGCAAATTTATGAAGAAATATCAAATTTCAAAGATTCAATTTCATATTAGTTATTTGAGGTTAAAATAAAAAAATTAAAGAACAAACCTCCTATCAAATTCTGAGGCCTTTCTAGATCCGCAATTATTTTTTAGAAAAATTCAATTATTTGTGACCAAAAATTAAGATTTATGAAAAATCATAAAAACATCATAACTCACTAAAAAATGTTGATATGAACCTAATTTTTGGACTCTAGGCTTATGATATGATCCTTGACCTCCAATAAAAAAATTGAGAAACAAATTAATAGCCATTTTAAAGATATAATGGAATATTTTTAAAATCATAAAAACATCATATAACTCAAAAATGTCGATTTGCACTTGATTTTTGGACTGCATGCTTTTGATATGATCCCTAATCTCCAATAAAAAATCACAAAAAATATGTAGCCGTTTGGAAGATATGATGAAATCTTTGAAAAATCACAGGGTTTTGTGTTCAATCTTATATGTAGAAGGTTAGTCTTGAAATTTTTGAACAAAACAACAAGATAAGGTTAAGAAAACTTTAGAACATAAAGATACAATAAGGATGTTTGATTCATCAGAATGTGACTTAGAAAATTAACATTAGTCATAACAGAGATAAAGAATTAACACAATAACCACCAATATGCAATTCAATACCCAAATGCAATCCAAATCTACCTATGAAACACAAGCAACACAAAAAAATCAAAACCAATTAAGCATTACCATTTACCTTCATCATGTTCCCATGACTTACTTCCATAGTTCTTTGCTTTGATTCCTCTAAGTTTTATAATGCACTTCTTTTGCTAAGCTCAAATATGTGAAATGATAGCAATGATGCAAAACACCAAAGTTCATGGTTAACCTTGTGTATTAGGGATAAATTTATTGGTTAATAGCAAGTAGCATAATAGCTTAACCCCAATCAACAATGGATAACAATGAAAGCAAGAAACATAAAAATAGTGAAACAACATCACCTAGTCTTCAAGCTCCCATTGGTTGACCTCCATTGGCCTTCTCCATCTTGCTGCAAATTATATAATTGCCCTATGATTTGAAGTGCAACTATCATCTATGCCTTAGATAAGCAAAATATTGAAGTAATGTGGTTGCTGAAGTACTCAAAAGCTCTCAAGCATGTTGAAAATAACTTGTGTATCCAAAATGGATTGAGAGAGATCCTTTTAAAAAAATTCAAATTGAGAATGGATGGACAAGATTAAAAGTTGGTGAAGCCCTAAGATCAAAGGCTAGAAATCAATGTCATAAGGAGGATTAGGGTTAGGGAAACATTAGATCAAATTTAGGGAAAGCTTTGAAATGAAGGGTTGAGATTTAATTGAAAACAATTAAATCAATGGTGGAGAAAAAGTAGTTGAAATAATAGAAATTATTTAATGTATGGAGAAAAGTTGACTTTTGTGAGAATGGTTTAATTCATAAATGGAAATAAGACAAAAGGCAATAAATAATTATTTTAATTATTTATTTGGTGGGATAGAAAGTGGGTTAAAATAAATAAGTTTATTTAATTGAAGAATAAATGGTAATGCTATTAAATAATTGGAGGGATAAGGATTAATTAGTGACATATTTAAATAAATAAATGTAATTTATTTATTTAAATAATCATGGAGGAATAATTATGACATTAGGACATGATTAAATAATTGAATTATGTGAGGGAGAAACACAATCATAGAAAATATGGTTTGCAAGTTGAGACCATTTTTATGTGTCTACATTTTTCCCCTCTTTGACATGATGCAGTTTATCGCATTGTGTCAAAGAACAAATAAAAAATATGCTCCAGTTTGAAAGTGAGGAGAGGGAGGATGATCAGGAGGTAGTGGTATGCCCCCTTGAGAGGACAGGAAGGTTGAAAGAACATGAGTGTGCTCTCAAAATGGATGAGAAGACGAGAGGATGAAGGGATAGAAGAAATGTTAGCGTGGAAGACATGGATGGATGAAAAAGAAATACTTCAATATTTGGCCAAATAACATCATAGGCATTGCATAATCATCATTGGGTGATAAAATGAGACAAATGGACAACAAACACCATGATATGACATAGACCAAGGTGTGCAAGGTCATCCACTTGCGAAAAATAGATAGTCGCAGACAAGGAATGTCCTAACTCATACTAAGGGCCAAGTTGCCCTAGTCTTTTTGTCAAGACACACCAAAGACAACAATCAAGGAAAATCAGGCCATGAGACATCATCACACCTCTAAATCCTTCATGGGACATCCTCAAGGTAGCTAGTAACATGTCCAAGAGACAAAACAATAAAAAAGATAAGACAAAATAAACCAACAAATTCAATAGTCATTCAATATGTTTGCCAATATTTATTTGTCGAAAGGTGATTGCTTGACAGTTTGACAGTTTGATTGTCTGATAGTTTTGATGGTTTGACGATGCCTGTCATCAGGAAGGACACATTCTGAAAAGGCCAATGACTATGTGACGAAGCCTATCGTCAGGAAAGACACATCCTGAAAAGGAAAATTATATTTTGACGGGTGTCCAATTCCAAGAAGGATGCATCTTGAAAGGGACCATAAAGTGTCTGGGTTGACATTGTTTTGGCACTTTGATTGATGTTTGACTTGATGACTAACTGGACGATGTTGTCTGTTGGTTCGTGATTTGAATGTTGATGTGCAAATGACTGTCTTGTGTCTGAGTGTGACTATGTATGACTTATTTGACCAACATGACGAACCCTAAAGGATTGACCTAGGTGGCCTTAGGGGCTCATTGACAGATGGCCTTTCCTACGTCATGCACTCAGAGACCTTGTAGTTGGACAGGGATGAGACAAACATATTGAAGACAAACTGACATTTTTTGACTTGACCCAATGAACCCTAAGGGACTGAACCTATGGGGCCTCAGAGGCACATCGAGGATGGCCTTGCCTATGTAGAAAATGCACAGATACTTTGTAGTTCAACATGACTCTTGACTTTGTTGGAATGACAAAGTGTTGAATCATGATTTTATTTGACAACGCCTAAAGGATTGACCGAATGCCTCGGGAGCACATCGACTGATGGCATTGCCTACATGCAGTCATAGAGGCAATGTAGTTCGACAAGGACAAAGACTGACTCTGACTCTATTTTTGGGATTTTTGAGTGTTATCTAGATGTTTGTGTTTTTTGACATGTTTTGATTTTGTTGGATTTCTTTTTCAAGACATTTTCTAATTTTTATGAATTTTTTCAGGACATTTTCTAATTTTTATGGATTTTTTTAGGACATTTTATGGTTTTTATGGATTTTTTTTTGGTGTCACCAAGACGCCTATTTGTCAGGTTTTCGTCAAGGTGACAATTTTTTTTGTATTTTTCAATATTTTGTATTTTTAATGTTTTCAGCCAAAATTTTCTAATGCTATGTATAGAATTTTCAAAGATGCAGACTGTTGATGGGTTCTGTTAACTGTTCACTGTCCGAAGTAGCCAACTGATATGTGCCAGAACCGATTGAGGTGGTGGCGATGTATGGGCCTAGCCAATTGGACTCAAACTTGCCAAGCTTTTCTCTATCAGACTGATTCTTAGGATTTTGCATTAAGACCAAAATGCCAATTTCAAACTTTCGGATCATTACCCTTTTGTTATAGCTTCTGCAAAGGCAATTTTGATATGCCTATAAGTGATTCAAGGCATTTTGTCTTCGCTCTTCCAACATTTCTAGCTCATGTAGTCGAGACTGTCGGTACTCTTCATCATCAATCAATCCCTTCAAGGAGACCCGTAAAGAGGGGATTTTGACCTCAATGGGAAATATACCTTCGGATCCATAGACCAAGGCGAATGGGGGTGGTGCTAGTAGGCATGTAGATGCTTGTGTGTTAGGCCCATAGGGCAGGGTTGAGTTGGAGATGCCAGTCACGACTAGCGTCATTGATAGTCTTTTTAAGAATTTTGATAATTGTTTTGTTAGATGCCCCAACTTGACCATTTCCTTGGGGATAATAAGGCATGGAGAAATGGTATTGGATATGAAAGCATTCACAAAGCTCACAGACATTTCGATTTTTGAAGGGATGACCGTTGTCTGTGATCATGGATTGTGGGACACTGTACCGACATATTATGTAGTTGAGGATGAATTTGGAAATTTGCTTTTCGGTTATGTGAGGGGAATGACTTCAATCCATTTGGTAAAATATTCAGTAGCGGTAATGATGAATTTATGGCCATTGGATGAGGTAGGATGGATTTTCCCACGAGGTTGAGTCTCCATTGTGAGATGGGCCACAACGAAGTGATTGGACAAAGCTCTTGTGGTAACACGTGAATCCGATCACAGTATACTTGACATTTACGACATGTTCTCACAAACTGCAAAGCATCCTTTTCCATTGTCAAAAGTCAAGGCACTTGAATGGGATCCGCATATACCCTCATGTACCTAAATGTGTTTTGAGATACTTCAAGGGATCAATCTTTGCCACTAAATGTGTTTTGTGATTTAACATGTAATTTCTTAACTTTTGGGCGGCAAAGACAACTGCAAGACAAGCACGTTCAATGGGTGTGTAATTGAGTTCATATCCAACCAATGTGCGACTGATGTAGTATATGACCCGTTCTTTTTCCTCATAATCATTTTGTGCCAGCAATGCCTCCAGTGCTGAAGTAGTTGCAGAAATGTATAAAATCAAAGGTTTTCCTTGAATGGGAGGCATGAGGACTAGAGGTGATAATAAATATTGTTTAATCTATTGAAAGGTTGCCTGATATTTATCTATCCACACAAAGGGGATTCCCTCGTGCAAGAGGTACTGAAATGGTTGACATTTGTCTATAAGTTGTGCAATGAAGCGTCGTATAGATTGTAGTCTACCTTGTTATGTCCTTAAGTCATTGATTTCTTTGCGCGGAGGCATGTCTAATATAGCTTTCACTTTAGCAGGGTCTATTTCAATGCCTCTACAAGAAACTATGTACCCCAAAAATTTGCTTGACGTCACACCAAAGACACATTTTTTTGGGTTTAAACAAACCTTGTATTCTTCCAGCCCCCTAAAATTTTTGTCTAGTACCTTAAGATGATCTTTTTGTGTCAATGATTTTTCCAAAAGGTCATCCACATAATCTTCCATCAGTGTATGCATCATGTCATGGAATATTGTTGTCATGGCTCTTTAATATGTGGCGCCTGCATTCTTAAGACCAAATGACATGACGTCCCAACAATAGGTACCCCAAGGACATGTGAATGCAATTTTGTGCTGATCCTCAAGAGCAACACAAATTTGATTATAAGCCGAGAAACCATCCATAAGAGACAACATCTCGTATGTTGTTGTGAGGTCAACAATAATGTCTATGTTAGGCAGTAGAAAGTCATCCTTTGGGTATGCGTTGTTTAAATCATGAAAAAATGTGCAAATGCAAATTTGACCATTGGGCTTTGTGATAGCTACAAGATTGGATATCTAGTTTGCATAATCTATTGACCTTATGAAACCCGCATCTAGCAACTTCTTGAGTTCAACCTTTACCAACAATGCAATTTGTGGGTGCATCTTTCTTAACTTTTGTTTAATTGGATTAGCATCAAGCAACAAAGGTAGGTGGTGCAATACTAATGCTAGATCTAGTACCGACATATTGGTGTAAGACCATGTGAAGTTAACCTTTCGTTATAAAAAGAACTATTGGAATTTTGGTTTTTCTTCTTCTGTTAGTGATGTGACAAAGAGAACTATTTTGGGGTCCTCTATAGTAGCTATGTTGACTTCGATGGTGTCTTCGATAAGCATTGCCAATTTTTCTTGAGTGATAAGGAGAAAGTCCAGTCCTCCATCCTTGGGCGCCTTAGGGAGGTTTTCACCCTCGGATACGTCCTTTATTTTTACTTTTTCATCGTCAGAAGGTGCCTTTCGGTTTTCACCTAAAAATGTGTCATTTTTTTATTTTATTATTATTTTTCATTTTGCAACTAGAGGACGACACAGTCTCCCCAAAGTAGGTTGCACAATCTAGGTCAATAGAAAATCTATCCTTGTGGTCTCCACTTGGTATACCCTCATGCAATCCCATGAATTCCGCAATGGCCTCATCATTCTGAAATATGTCCATAACTGGCGGGCCTTGTTGATCCCAATCAATTAGTTGTGGGTAGACTAAGGAAATACCATCATTAGTATTGGTGAATGGTGGGGAGGATGCAGAAAGCATGTCGACTAGCATTGGGGTCGGTATGTGGCGAGTCAGATGATTCCAAGTGAGGGTCATTATTGTCAGATGGTTGGACGGGTCTGGCAGAAGGATGGTCAATGGAGCTAGAAGATAATTCGGGTGTGGCATTGTTCCTTGAGAAAAAGAGTCTATCCCAGTCTTTCCTATTCCTTAAGATTTTAGGATTGTCATTATTCTATGTGGGATCAATTTTAAACATTTTCCATAATCTTTCTTCAAAAGTAGGTCTTCCAGGTTCGAGGAACAATTCGTCAAGGCAATAGTCACTCAAGGATCGTTGGGATCCAAATTCCCTTTCATGGGAGTCAATTTCGGTAAAGCGGTCTTCAATTGTCTTGACACCTTCAGAAGCATTCACTCTCTCACCCGAGAGTACAGTGGTACGTCGATCACCAGATTCAAGTGGTCCTAACCCTAACCCAAGACGTTTCGGTCTTCCTGTAGGCATTAGAGGTTCCCATCTTCCTATTTTTTCTTTGCCAAGGCCACTAGTTCCATCACAACCTTTACCATATATCTCTACTGGCAATGGGGGTGGACTTTCGGGGTCTTTGTAGATCCAAGACAATACATCTTCTATGTCTTCGTTGCTCATGTTGCCCCATTTTATGAATATTGTTTTTGGAGGAACTTTGAAAAATTCCTTTGGCTCTATCATGAAACAAGGCTTGCCATAGACCTTAGGAGACTTGGGTATTTTTGTTATGCAGTAGGCCGTGTTTAGCTTATATTCTCCACACCCTTTGTCCTAGATCTTGACACTTGGATCAATGCTTGGGGTGATGGATGATGTGGTGGATTTCAAAGAGGTGGATACGACTATTGACGAGGTGGATGCGAATGTCGAAGCGACAGATGTAGATGTGGAGGGCTTAGCAAGTGTGGATGGATCAATGTATTTGGAGGAAGAAGTTGTTGAAGCTTCACGATTAATGGGCACTTGGTGCTCATACATGACTCTTAAATTTGTACAATATTGAAATGGGTCAGGATCTCCATATATGGTAATTTCAGTACCTTCAAAAGGGAACTTCAAGCATTGGCGATAGGTGGATGTGACAGCCTTTAGAGCATGAATCCAAGGTCGACCAAGCAAAATGTTGTAAGGAAGTTCCAGTTCTAGGACTTGATAGGTTGTATCCACAATGTCTGGTCCTATTTGAATAGGGAGTGTGATTATGCCTCGAGAGGAGCGTTCTTCATCATCATACGCCTTGATAAATATGCTCTTTGTAGCGTCTACACAACATTAGAAAAGCCTAGAGCCTTGACCAGTTTTAGGGAGCATATGTTCAGTCCTGCTCCGCCATCTACTAAAAGTTGTCTAACCTTATGTTTATGGATGAATACTTCAATATGAAGGGCGTCATTATGATTGGATTTGGGTGATGAGTAATCTTGGTCTAAAAATGTTATGTGATGGGGAATGGTTAGGTATCCCACCATGGCCTCAAATTGGCTAACATCAATGTCCTGAGGGACGAAATATTCTTCTAATGTTTTGTCAAGTATGGCCTTGTATGCTGGGGAAATGCGTAATAGCTCAAGTATAGAGATTTGTGCGGGTGTTTCCCCTAGCTAGTCAATGAGGTTGAATTGTACTTTTGATTGAGATTGTCTGGTTGATGGACAAGGTTGTGACCATTGGGTGGATGGACCAGGTATCGTTATCTTTGGCTGTCTAGGAGGAGGACCAGCTATGGTGACTTTTCCCCCACAGGTAGTGACATTACATTCAAGGGCTCTCTTGATGATGATTGTGTTGACATGTTCATCAATCGTTCTAATATGATTGATAATGGGTCCGCTAGAATAATCAAACCCATTGTGGGCATAATTAGCTCGATTATTGTTATTAGCCTTTGACGTAGAGGGGTTATTTGAACCATGGTCCTGCAATGGGTTTTTGTGGATAGTATGATCTGAGTTTTATGTCAACTGTGGTCCACCTAGTTGAATGGTATGATTCTCAATGAGGTCTTGTATGAGATTTCTTAATTGTCGACAAGAGGAAGTTTTATATCCTTTTGCTTGGTGGTAATCACATAAAGCATTCTCATCCCACCAAGATGGCTTGAATTGTCTTGGGTCATATGGTTTAGGATCCTGTAGTGTAATGACACCATTTTGAAGGAGCTTTTTAAGGATGTCTTCAATGGGTTCACCCAAGGGGGTGTATGTGCGACTCTTTGGGAATTGTCTAGGTTGACAAGGTTGCCTCTAGTTTTGATTATTCTGATTGTTTTGATTTGTTTGAATGGAATTAGCAGTAGGTGTCAGTGTGGTCATTTGTGTATTTTGCGGTTGAGCTCCTTTAAGAGTAAGTACAAGACCCATTGTGTTGACAACTTTGGCATCAACAACACAATCATTGGTAATGTGTTTGTTCTTGACCCAATATTTATTCTTGTCTTCAGGTGGGTTTTTGTTCGTGTTCTTAGGGCCATATTTTAGTTCTCCTTTAGCAATAAGGACCTTCTCAAGTTGGACACCCTTTTCGACTAATTCTGTAAAGGTTGTATAATAGTGAACTTGCAAGCCATATTTCAATGGGCCTAGGAGTGTTTGGAAAAACATGTAGACTTTTTCTTTCTCAAGTATGTCAATATGGCAATGACTTGCTAAACCTCTCCATCTTTGGAAGAATGGGATAAAAGTCTCACCAGCTTCTTCTTGTGTAAGTGTGCATAAACTGGTGATGGAGATGTCGGTATCAATGTTCTATGCATAATTTTCCACAAATTTGTCTGCAAGTTGGTCCCATGATTTTATTCCCTTTCGTAAAGTGGAAAACCACTCAAGTGCGGGACCTGCAAGACTGTTAGGGAAGAGTCTCATCAAGTACTTATGTTCCTAGGAAATGTCCACACAATTGGTTGTGAATTCTCAAATGTGTTCAAGTGGGTTAGTCTTGTCTTTATACTTAGTGAATTTTGGTGCCATGTACCAAAGAGGGAATGGTGGCATGTATAGTCTTGTGTCGAAAGGGTATGGGCATAGGTCATATGACATGTGTGGATTTTTATTAAACATTTGCATGGTCTCTATTTGTTTTTGTAAGTTTTCCACTTGAGTTGTCAAAGCGTCGATTATGGGATTGTTTGTTGCATCACACATGGGAGTGATGGGTATCCCATGGGTCCCCATTTGTTGGGATGAGGTGTTCTGATTTAGTTGTGAAATGTGTTGCTATGAGAGGTATGACGTGTTTTGATTTGAATGTTTTTGGTATTGCAAGTTTTGATTAGGGATGTGTTGATGCGTGCGAATGTGTGATGCATATGTGGGAATGTGTCCTCCAACCATATTAGTCGATATTTGTGGGATGTGTTGACCTTGAATATTTTGGTGCCCAAAGGAAGTCATATGTTGTGTCATTTGATTGCCTTGTCCAGATTGATAAAATTGTCCATGGGGAATGTAGGTTTTTTTCCCTTGGGAAGTATTGGTATTGAGTTGTGATGACGTGTTGACATTTGGTTGTGGTCCTCTAATAACAATATGTTGTTTAATTCCTCCAAAGGGATTAAATGAGGTCCCAATGAAAGGATTTTATGATGATGCTCCCATGGTACTAGATGAAGCGCCAAATAGGGGGTTTGAAGAGCTTTCCCCCATTGATGAGGACCCAAAGGTAGCTCCGATTGATTGTGAGGATGTTGTTAACATTGTAGGCATTGATTGTGATATGGCTTGTGACATGGTCGGTGTCCCTCCAATGGATGTTGCATTGATCGAGTTGGAGGTATTTTGATTGGAGGTGCCACTAGAGGTAGCATTGATGGTGTTTGTATTATTTTGTGTGGTGGAGGTATTGTTTTTGTTTTGCTGAGCTGTCAAGTGTGACTGATTGTTTTGTGTCATGTTGTCGGGAGAAGCGGGTCTTATGGTGTTAATGTCAAAGCCTCGTGGTAACATGGCCCCTTGGTCTAAGAGCATAGCTAAATATTTGTCAGGATCGTTCATGACCAAGTCCTCTACAAAAGAGGCTACTTCAAGATTTTGGGTTGCACCCTCTAAGTCCCCTGCAAACACTCGCCCATTTTGGTCTCTTTGTATGAATGGTTCAAATGGATTTCGAGAGGAAGATGGTATGTTTATGTCACTGAAAGGATTGATAAAAGATGTGTCTTGATTCATGTCATAGGTGTTGGGGTTTTGTCGAAAATTAACCATTTGTCTTCTTTTTCTTTAAAGCCTAGTCTCAACCATAAAAGGGGTTTGCTCAAATGAGGAGGATGAAAGTGACCACTAAATGCAAGAATGACACTAATCTATGTTTTTGTATTTTGGGAATAAAGGGATGACCATGCAAAATGATAATGTTTCCTAAAGGAAATGACTAATGCAGAGGGACAATGTAAAAGGGGAGGGACTAAAATGAATGATGGACTAAAGTTTTGAGGTATGATATGCAGAAAGCAAGGTCTAAGGAAACTCTAAGGTGCAATCACTTTTGGTAGACTTAAGGAAAAGTACACTAACCATTCAAGGTTTGGTTAATGTCTCAATTTGGATTGTCAAGGGACTTGTTTGTAGGACTAGCTGACAAAATGACAAAATGACAAAGTGAGGTTTCCACACTAGACTTATGAGTGGGAAGTGACTCACAAAAAGGACAATATACTAAGATATTGATTATGATTAAGTCCAATGACAATTTAATCTTGAAGACAAAGATTTGACAAGGTATGGTAAGTTTTCCTATGCTCAAGTCTACAAAAATGAGGACCTAAAAGTTGGTTTATTGCTGAAAATGATGATGATGGACTCTAAGGTACAACTAGGATGTGAAATGGTAGACCTATGGTGAAATTAAATGCAAATTAAAATGTAAGGATGGAGTTTTTGAGCAATTCTTTTTCTAGTTTTGAACAGTGACTATTGAGGAAATATGTCTAAAAATAGATTGGAAATGTTTGATCTTGGGTTTTTGACAGTGACAGTGATTTTCCAATTGACAGGAAATTGTATTATTTCAGGTCACGATTGTGTTTCAATTTGTCAAATGCATCTCGGTTTAAGCGAATGCGGCACTATGGGTCACAATTGTGGCTCAATAAATGAATTGCGGTTTTTTGGAAAGCAAATGTGGTTTAGTAGAGCGATTGCGGCTTAGAAAGTCTCAAATGCATTGTAGGATGAATAAAGGTTTGATTTGTTTGCAATTTTGGCTAGTTTCCAAAAGTGTTTGAGTTTGAGTGAGTGTTTCCAGGTCTATGAAAAGTGTTTGTTTGTTCAATGTCTTAGAAAACACTTGGAAAACACAATGTTTTGTTTGAAATCATGCACAATGAAGACAAGTACAACCTAGGTTAGGCAAGGACTATATCCACTAGATTCCACGCAAGTTTCCCCAATCGCACTTAGTCCAGCCCCCATAAATCTCCCATGGCAAGCTAATCACCTCTACTAAGAACTACGAGAATGTGGATGCCTTTGCAACGACCGTTGTTACACCAGTGAATAGATGGGTTTTTGGCCACTACACAAGAGGGTCCTAGTAGATACTTGGGGACGTGGCACCTCGTGAGTGTATAGCAAGCCACTTAAGGCTTTAACCAATCTACTAGGGGCTCTTATACCTTTAGAAGAAAAGGTAGGTACCTATTTTTAAAAGGCACTACACGACTTAGGCCTACATACCGTGAAAACTTGACAATTTAGTCTCATCCTTTTATATACCGACCCGAGCGAAAAACTGGTTGGAATCGTTCCCTCTTTCGAGGCAGGAACCTTTAAGGTTAAAAGAAAAAAATAGGTGGGTTTAGTTTCAGATCACCAAGTTTACACAAGGTGAGAGCATACTCCCTATCACCTACAAACACAATCAAGCAATGTTCTTTAATCTCCTAATTAAATCTAGATGAGGCCAACAATTGTTCATCTTAAAGCACCAATGGAAGTGTTTGGGTGGTTATACAAAATGTCTAAAGGTGTTTATGATTCTTAAGATTACTAAATGGTGCGAGAGAAAAGCATACACACCTAGAAACAAAATGCAAACAACAAGACAATGCAAGCACTTGTAAATTTTAAACCTGCTTATGATGTTAAATCAAGCACACAAGTTCGTTTTAGGCCCACTAAGCATTCTATGTGAAAAAAGACACTCAAGATAAAGCCAAATTGAAGCAAGAGCCTTGCAAGAAACGATTAGTAGTTTTGAGTCTCCAATCTTTGACAAGTGACAATTGATGTTGCAAATCTTGAATCGTGGACATTTGAACCCAAAACTAAATAATGCAGTGCTATGTGCAAATGAGTGTTGCATTCAAATCCTCCTACACATGGCTTTGATGAGAGGAAAATAGAGTCGCATGTTGATTAATATAAAAGTTTGCTTGATGTGCCAGGTCACCGTCCACGTCGGTTTCACTGTCGTGACTCTCAAGCACACATTTAAGACAAAAAATTTTGCCGACTTCCAATCTTTTGTTCATGCACGTGTTGTAGCCTTCAGGCTTAAATTCACCAGACACTATAGCTGACTGTTAGTTGAGACATTTATGATGAGCAGGTGAATAATCATAGCATGAATTGCATGGACGACTGGCATGTTGGTTGAACAATTAATTTATTCTCATAGAGCTAAAACCAATAGCGGTGGGGAAAGCCGCACACCAAATGGGAGAAGTGAAAGGTCAATACCAGTGAAGAGAGTTTGGAGTGGAAACCAATAGTGCTGGAGAAGGCACAAATGACTGTCATTGCAGGTTTTAGCGCATTCTCCACAAAGAGGAAAGAACTATCTCTGAGGCTTCATGGATGGTTCTTTTAATAGTGCTCACGAGAAACCTCTCAAAGTTGTTAGGACACTCTTTCTGTATAGACAACTGCAATTCGGGTGGGTTGTGAGTATTGAGTGGGTATACTTACTGGGTATATGCAATGTTATAAGAGATGTTGGTGGTAGCTGCTTAGCCAAATGGGAACAACGAATGGCAAGATTTTATATGCTATTTGGAGTATTGTAATTCCAACAATCTAACACCAATATCTTGTAAAAGGTGCTACTGTCAGTTTATATGCCTCTTATTGGTGATATGAGGAGAATCCCTTATGAGAGCTTGACATGGACGGGTTGGGAGCAGTTACCACAGTCAAGCCTTTGCAAATAAATGATGCAGGAATGTATACTGTCATTAAGCTCAAGGAACATTCACAACAGAGCCACCTTGAAGGAAAACTCTACTTATTAAGGATTCAACGCACAAAGTAATCAAAGTTGTCACCATAGATCACAAAAGATCAATGATTGCAGTAAGAAAGCACTAGAGAAAGTGACCTGCAGATTGAAGGAGTTCACAGCCAAGTCGAGTCGATGCAAAGGGAAAAGATCATTGTTTGAAGGAAGATTTCTTATACAAAATTTCAAGAACATAAATTGAATTGAAGCATAAATATAAGCACTGGTAAATCATTGAATAAGGGGTCGCTACCATTGGTTAACCACTAACCACCCAAGGTAAAGCAATTTCTTTTGCAACAAAATATTACATGAGGAGAAGCTGTCGTTTTTGTTTTTATTTTGGAACACACTGCCCAAATCATGCCTCCACGAATAATCAAAGCAATAAATAAAAATGGAGTACACTTCTAAAAGCAATAAATATTATCAAGCCATCTTAATCAGAGAAACCCTATGTTGATTTTAGAGGATTGGATAATATTTCATTAAAAGTGCCCTTATATAATACACCACACACAACCAAATATAGTATTCATGATTTAATAACAACTATATCTTCACGCAACCAGACAAATTAAATCAGAAAGTGAAATGATTGCCACCAAAATGAACAGAAAATTATAGACGTCTCAACATATGTTAGATTCACCAAATGTATTAGGGAGAAATTTACTAGTTAATAGCAAGTAGCATAATAACTTAACCCCAATCAACAATGGAGAACAATGAAAGCAAGAAACATAAAAATAGTGAAACAACATCACCTAGTCTTCAAGCTTCCATTGGCCTTCTCCATCTTGCTGCAAATTATATAATTGCCTTAAGATTTGAAGTGCAACTATCACCTATGCCTTAGATAAGCAAAATATTGAAGAATTGTGGTTGCTCAAGTACTCAAAAGCTCTCAAGCATGCTAAAAATAACTTGTCTATCCAAAATGGATTGAGAGAGATCCTTTTAAAGAATTTCAATTTGAGAATGGATTGACATGATTAAAAGTTGGTGAAGCCCTAAGATCAAAGGCTAGGAACCAATGTCATAAGGAGGATTAGGGTTAGGGTAACATTAGGTCAAAGTTAGGGAAAGCTTTGAAATGAAGGGTTGAAATTTAATTTAAAGCAATTAAATCAATGGAGGAGAAAAAGTAGTTGAAATAATAGAAATTATTTAATTTATGGAGAAAAGTTGACTTTTGTGAGATAATGGTTTAATTCATAAATGGAAATAAGACAAAAGGAAATAAATAATCATTTTAATTATTTATTTGGTGGGATAGAAAGTGGGTTAAAATAAATAAGTTTATTTAATTGAAGAATAAATGGTAATGCTATTAAATAATTGGAGGGAATTAGGATGAATTATGCGAGGGAGAAGCACGGTCGTCATAGAAAATATGGTTTGCAAGTCAAGACCATTTTTATGTGTCTACATTTGTCCCCTCTTTGACATGATGTAGTTTATCACATTGTGTCAGAGAACAAGTCAAAAATATTTGTTTGGCTTCCAAAATTGTTGCCCTGGCAAATAAGATGGTATCATCTATAAACAAAGTGTGGTTATATTTGTATAAGGAATTGTAATACCTTTCCAATTCCCTTGTATATGTACCTTCTACACAAATCTACTCAAAGCCTCTACCAAAATGATTAAAAGAAAAGATGACAGCGAATCCACTTGTCTTACACCTTGTGTTGAACTAGAAAAGCCTGTTGGTGAGCCATTGACAATGACTGAGAATTTAGCTCCCTTCAAGCAAGACGAAATCCACTTGCACCATTTTGAATAGAAACCAAACTTTCTCAATACTTGCATTAGGAAAGACCAATCTACTCTATCATATGCCTTCATCACGTCCAACTTGGTAATCAATGACGAAATGGCATTCGTTGTGATAGAATGCAAAACTTCATGTGCTACCAAAACACATTCCATCGTTTCCCTACTAGCAACAAATCCTCCTTGTTCCTTTGATATTATGTTAGGAATAATACACATCAATCGCAAATAAAATGCTTTTGTAAAAATTTGGTAAATCACATTGCAAAGTGAAATTAGCCTAAATTCTGAAAAAGATTTTGAAACAATCACCTTCAGAATGAGAGCAATATGTGTAACATTAAATTGTTTTAGCATCATGCCCAAGCTTCTGGATTCTTCCAATGCTTTTTAGAAGATCTTGTCTAATGAACTCCCAACATTTCTAGAAAAAACATGTGAAACCATCTAGCCCTGGTGCTTTATCCAGAGGCCATAGAAAAAACTACTACCTTTAACTCTTCAAGCATGAATGGTCTGATAAGATCATTATCCTCTTGTGTTACTAGTGTTGGTATTGCTTCTAACATTTTTTCTCTCTCCTTTCCCACCTGAATTGATTGATGACATGACACAAAAAACAAATTTGTGAAAAATTCAACTCCCTCTGCTTGAATGTCTTCCTCCTTTGTTAAGATATTTCTTGAATCGCTATCTTGAATAAAGAAAATGGAGCTTCTAGTTTTTTTTATCTGAGCTGATATGTGAAAAAAATAGTGTTTTTATCTCCCTCTTTCAGCCAAAGCTCTCGTGACTTATGTCTTAAATAAATTTCCTTGCATGTTGCTAGCTTTTCCCATTCATCTTGTAATTTCTTTTTCCGATCTAAAAGATCAGGACTTAACCCTTGAGCTATTATTTGTGCATTTACTTCTTCAAGTTGTTTGTAAACTTCTAGTTTTTCTTGGAACACATGTTTGAAAACATGTGTATTCTTTGCTTGATTTTTCCTTTAACATACCTTAATTTATTGTAAAATCTAAGTATTAATGTGCCCTCCACCATAGGAGACAACAACCACCATTCCTTCAACAAACCTAGAAACTATGGATGTCAGAACCACATCACTTCAAATTTGAAGGATGATTTATAAGTAGATGCAAACTGTTTATGCTGAATATCTAATGACATTGGATAATGGTCTGAACCTAGCCATGGTGAAATTTCAGACTGTATGCCATTATTTTCAATTACCCAATTCGATGTGATGAGAAACCTATCTAGATGCTCAACAATCTGACAAGAATTCTTCCTTTTATTTGTCCATGCAAATTTACTATTTCGTGGAAGGATGTCAATAAGAGCATTATTTTGAAAAAAGGCATTAAAATATTCAATTGTTTTTGGACAACATATAATCCTGCCTTGCTTCTGATTCAAGGATAGAATGGCATTAAAATCACTATCTAGAATGACTTTATCTTCACCATATTTTCAAGAACTTATGACAATGCTTGCCACAACAACTTTTTTCCATAAGTAGAATTGAGTGCATAAACATTTAAAAGCCAAAATTACAAACCAAAATGTGTCACCTTTAACAATTGCCAATTAATTTCACTTAAGATAGGCTCCATTACAAAAAAATTTGGATTCCACGGTGCTATCAACCCTCTTGAAGCCCCTTGGGCTTTTGATTGACTAGATTTCCACCGTGACCATTTACTTATGACTGAGTGAAAATTTTCCTGAGATAACTTTGTCTCCTATAAAAGTACAATATCAGCCCCACACGCCTCAATTTGTTGCTTGATTCGGGCTCGCTTGTTAGGGGCATTTAAGCCCCTAACATTCCAGTATATTACTTCCATATTGTTGTCAGAGAGAAACAAGCTCTCCTCAACCTTTTTTTAATATTACAATCCAAAGTAGATTGTTTACCTGCCGCTATCTCCTTTTGAATCTTGACTGCATGTGATTTTGGGCCTCTCTTTTACCAGGAGATTTTTGTGGTGTTGTAGACAAAGAGGGGGATTGAGCAATTAATAAAGTTGGGGAGAAATCATATTCCTCATCTCCCTCTTCCCCTTCCAACCATGCATTAATATCCTCAGTTAACTATGAAAGTGGCAATTTATCTTCAACATTTGTGGCCTTTAAATCAAAATTGGAAGGCAACTACAATAAATTATAGGAAGAATTTGCAAATTCATTTACCCCACACTCCTCAACTGCCTCTGCAATTTCATCAATTAATGATGAGCCAACCATTGTAGTTATTTTGTTTTCTATTCTTTCTAAGTTTCCTTCTTCTAACATGGATTGGAAATCCATGAAATCAAATCACTCTCCTCTGCTTTTTGAAGCAAATGAATCTGAGAAATCTATATCAAAAGAATTTTTCTTATCATTAGCTAAAAAGCTAATACACTCCTTAGGCTCAACTTGATTTTGGACACCACAAGTTAAGTATGATGTTATGGAATTCCTTTGGGACTTTCTGAATAAGGGAAGATCGGGAAGATACAAATGCAATGATTTAACATTTACCCACCCTTTGTACCAGTCTTTGGGCATATGAATTAACACACTTTTTTCCTTTCGTTGTTGAGAACCCTTTTGAAAGAGCTGCAAAATTACTAATGCGTAATCAATTTTTTTACAAATAGAACCTTACATCGTTACTAACACAGACCTAGAAACATCTAATCCCTAAACTGCACACTCTGAAGACAATTGTCTAATAGTCTGAACAGATATATTAGAATCTCTTTCACATTTCTACATTAGATTCATGCAAGATGTAAAATCCACAATATTGTTAACTACTAGATCATTAACAATCGATTTAGAACAAGAAGTCTGATCCTTATTAAGAGTACAATGCACAATACCATTTTTACTCTTCACATTTCCACCTTTACTGAAATCAAAAACCTCCTTCCCAACAATCTTAGGTAAACTTACTTGTTCCACATTTCCAATAGGTTGTCGTTGTACACTTTGTTCACAAGCCTTAGTATTGTTAAATAGTAAATCTTGTACAATACTCATAGAACAAGAAGCTTGACCCTTATCAAGAGTACATTGAAATAACCATTGATATCCCTCTTCTTCCCATAAAACTTCTCACTAGAAAACTTAATGAGGTTTTCTTGTTCCACATTCCCTATGAAAGTTTTCTGCAAGTTTTCATTTTGTTGAACCTTGTTTTTACAATTTCTAACCTTATGACCCTTAATCTGACATTGATCGAGAATATTAGAATGATTTTCAAGGAAAATATCTTGAACCCAAACTCCTGATTTTGAATTTATACACAATGTTTCTGGACAATCTTGAGACGTATCTACGAGGACACATACCCTAACTGGTTTAGCTGGAAATTTGCAAAAATCATAATCATGTTTCAAGAAGATTCCTAACTAATTGGATAGAATCTCAACAATTTCAGGCTCTATGTATTCCAAAGGAAGGGAATGCATTTGTAACCAGAATGGTACAAACTTAATTTATGTTGTTTTAGGGTTAAAATTTGGATACCAGAGCTATGTGAATAAACCCGATCCCTCAAAGACCCATGACTTAACCCTAAAAAATGCATCTCTCTCCTTTTTTGACGAAAACAAGACAATGAAAAACCCATTTCCTTGATCTACATAAAAAAACTTGATAAATCAAATTCTTTAAAAGAGCAATTGAAGGCAAAAAAATGCCAAAACTTTCAAATAAGCGCTTTATCTTGTAGATCTTGAGACTGTAAGCAAAGCAATCCTTCGGAAGGGTTACAGTAACACGTCTCGAATGTCCATTCCTCTTTTGGCACCCACACACTCCTTCATTGCTCATGTACAAATTGATTGCACTCCCTTAAACGACCTACATCAAGATCTTTAATCTGTTGCCTTCAAAGCTTGATTCTTAAAATTTCATTCAACCAAACTCGTATCCAGAACAATATTGTTTGATTATTTCAAAGGAGAGTCATTTGATAGTGAGATCTGACTTTGCCGCACCTCCTAACTATATTGCCACTGCTTCTGAATGTTGCTATGATACAAAGCCTTGTCAAGAGGGTTATTATTAGGAAATGAAAACTTTAGAGGAACATTGTTAGGAAATGTCAAAGGATGTGCATTGGGAGAGCCTTTTGAATCAAAACCACAAATCCTTGCCAGTGCAGATCTCCATTGTACCCCTAAAAATGACCTTGAGAACGATGATGGCTGCCAAAAAAATTTGAATAGTTACCGTTGGAACGTACCAACCTATTTCTCAGAGTGCTCCACATCTCTCTTGCTCCTCCCCTCACTCTATTATTTTTACCGCGTACTTATAATTCAATAAGAGTACAATTAACTAATTAATTTAACTACCAAAGAAACATACACATTCTCATCCCAACTTCTCATCACATGGTGAGGATTCGCCTGCTCAACTGGATAATGATAGTATCTTCAAAAATCATGATAGTGCTTCATTCCCCCAATCTAAACCTATGCATAATTTTGTATCACCATTTTACTTGGATAACCTCTGATGCAACCATTTTCCTATCATGTACACTAAGCTCCCTTTACTTTACAAGACAATTCACAACCAATATTTTTTATATTCATCTCTTAATGCTTGATAAGCTATAGTTACAAAGAAAATATGTTCTTGGTTACAATATAAATTCACAAGATAATTTTGACAACACTTTGATCATGCACAACCATAGGTGGGGCCTCATCGCAATAGGCCTTATATTGCATGACAAGAGACCAATACACTCTTGAAAGTTACTTGTCTAATCCCTTTGAGGTCCAAAGTTATTTTTTAGGGTTTTTTTTGGTTTAATACCTTTAATTATTTCCATCTCAAGGGCTTCCTAGCTTTTAGTTAAAAGGAGCATCACCTAATTTTCACCCCTTTGTACTACAAATTAAAGCAATTTGGGCCCTGCTCGGTACTAGTGTTTTAGGATCATCGCCTGAGGCCTTGAGATCGCTCAGGAAAATGACCTACCTTTAGAGACCTAATGCTTCCTTTTAATGGGCTTCGTACAAGAATTTGGATTGGTTCAGAGGCTTACTTTCATTCCCAATATGTCATTAAGGATAGCCATTTTTGGGTTTCCTTGAGTGTTTGATGGTTCGTCCTCTAGCTAGGTCCACTAACACTAATACATTAATACTACCTATTAGAAGTGTTAATATTCTTTTAATCCTAATTAATTATTCTTAAAAGCAAACTGCAGTTAGGGTTCAAGATTGAGTACCTCATTTTCTTGATTATTGCACCATTGAGTTTAGAAACATACCTTGACATTGGTGCTTACTTACCACTTTCTATGTATTATGTGAAAGTTGAGGTCGAGTTAGCATCACCACACTTGTTAGATGAGAATATTGCTTCAGCCCCTGCCATATGCTTGTTGAAAACCTTCAATAATAGATACAAACTAATTGATCCCTTGATTAGCTAAAAAATCTACTACCATGTTTGCATCCCAGTAAATGTGCTTTGCAGATTAGACCTCCACCACTTGTATTAACTCTTTGATTCATGATACCTTAGTTTGTAGGTTTTAGTCTCCAATTTTTCCACTACGAATTGTATTTATACATACTTTGGAATCACATTCTATTTCTATATTTTTTTAGGCCTTTCACTTTACACAACTGCAGTCTAAGTAGTATAACTTCAATATTTGTCGTATTATTCATTATTATAGGTAGTTTTATTGATAGGGTTGCAACCAACTTACCTTTCTTATTACGTATTAGGCATCCTACACCAAACAATCCAAGGTTTCCCTGGGATACTCCATCAATATTAAATTTAAATCTTCCCCTTGGAGGGGGTAACCATTTTGCTTTTAGTCTTTTAGCTTTAGAGTCTGGTGCAAATTGAAAAAGGGTGAAACTTTTAATGTTTTTCACGTTTTCATAAGTTCAAGCTGAGGCCGGGGCTTTCCCTGTTGAAGCGTCTGCTATGTCTCGGTTGCTAAGCTATCTAAGAAGACTAGATAACATGGAGACTCATCGCTGGCCAAAATTGGCAGCAAATGAAAAATTAGATAGAAGAAAGAGCACGTGGATGAAACAGAATATCAAATGGATGAGCAAGTGGGGTATTAGCATAAGTGAGTGTCCAAATGCCAATAGGGAAATAAAAAGGTATGTGCAAGGAAAGTTCAAAGAAAGCATGTGGAAAGGGCCACTTGGGAGGAAGAAAGAATACTATGTCAAACATTTTAACCCTACACATGACCACACACAAAAGAACTACATCGGAATGGAAATAAAATGGAAAGCGAAAATGTTGATAGCTCAGATTAGAACAAGTTCGCACCAGCTTAGATGTGAGACCGGAAGGTGGATGATACCTAAAGAGGAGTGGGCAGACAGAAGGTGTAGATATTGCACTCAAGGAGTGGTTGAGACAGAATGGCACTACATCAGGGAATGTTCGGCTTACAAGGACATTCGGATCAATTATACTGAGACATTAAAAGGGAACAATTTGGGTGATCTGTTTGAAGAAGAGAAGATAATAGGGTTTGCGATTTTCTGATCAAGATACACAGCAGAAGATCCAAGATGCAGAAAGAAAAAGAAACATAGGTTTTTGCATTTTCTGGGGTTCACGTCTCTTCGCTTGCTATCTTTGGGTCCCATAGGCTGCTTGGCCTCGTGGACGTGATTAAAAACATTCATTCATTCATTCATTCATCGTCCCAGTTTGAAAATTTTGCTTTCCTCTACAACTTAATATGAGAATTCATCCATTCAGATATGTTATTTTCAATCATTTGCAACACTTCATTTACTTCCTTCGATTTATTCTAAAAATATATATATTATGCTCTTTCTAGATATTCTAAATTAGATAGATGTTGTCGCCTGTCATATTTGACCCCAGAACACCTACTTTTCAAAGATAGGCCAATTGATAAAGAGGTCCCACTGTTTGTGTAATAAGCTTGGTTCTAATTTGAAAAGATAATACAATCTTTATATAGTAAACATGCTCATATATGAGAAATTAATTCAAACAGATAATTAGCACAAACTGGTTCAGAACACTGAAGAATCAAACACTGTGAGTAATCAAAATAACGATGTTGAAATTTTATTATGTCAAACATAAAATTCAATGTTTCTAACTCCAATGCATACAACCATAGCATTTTAGTTTAACTTGATAATAAAGAATTGATCAAATAACCCTTACAGAAAATTGAGACCAAAGTATTAGGGTTGTTACATGCCTCCAACAGTCTCGTATCAATAACAAGTTCACTTTAGATCTTTATGATGATTGGCCACAATTACCTGATCGCTACTAATCACACTACTTGGCTTTCATAAGATGATCAACGGTATTCCATTCTCATGTAGCAAGTACTTTCACCAGAGATGGAGTACTAAATCAGAATGCCACACCCAACAATATACTCCAAAATTCGTCAAAAAATGGGTGCGATCGAGGTCCTATCTGAGGTGAGTGATGCCCAGAGTCTTCCTCCAAACGGTTGCTCTAGATATGTGATTGTGATCCTATGTTGATGGTGGCACTAATTCTAGAACCTCTACTAGTGTTAAGCAAGCCTAAAAATGGTCTTAGGCCAGAGCCTAAGCTTGGCCAAAGTAACTGATCACCTCTTTCATCAACCTTTAGCGTAGGATCTGAGACTCTAGTAGTCAATCAAAAAGTATGCGAAAATGAAGATTTAAATACAAAATGTAGGAGGAGAGGTATCATTCTCAACTTGATGTGAACTACATGGGGTTTCGTCCCTCAGTTCGCCATGACATTTAGCCCAATTTGGTGATGCTCAAGACAAAGCAACAAACTAACATAAATACTAGTTTCAAAGGAGTCTTCCAACAGGTCGACCAACAAAAGAAATTTAAATATTTTTCCTAAGCGCTAAACTCAAAGGAATCAGCCAGGTAATTAAATAATTTAAATATTATTTATTAATAATTTAAATTATTATTATTTCTTATTGGGATAGTGTTAAAAGACACTTTTCAAATGTTTTCCCTCCAAATCCAGTTTGAATTGTTTGGACATGACAATCCCTTCTGCCAAATTGTTGCTTGTCCTCAAGAAACCTCAAGTTAGGGTGCTCAATGATCTCCACACCTTCCCAAGTTGCATCCTCGATTGGTAGATTTTTCTATTTCACTACATATTCTGGAATGACCTTGTTCTATAGCCTTTTCTCCCTCACATCTAGCATAGTTTCAAGCTCGAGTATCAATTTTCCTTCATCATCAAGCGGTGGCACTGCTATTAAGGGTACAATTTGTTGTCCAAGCACCCTTTTTAGGCATGATACATGAAAGATTTTATGAATCCTGCTACCCTTGGGAATTTCCAGCTTATACGTGACTTCACCTAGCCTTCTTAGGATCTTGTAGGGGCCATAAAATCGGGGTTTCGGCTTCTCTGCTCCACTCCCTTTGAGGGTGGTTTATCAATAGGGTTGCAATCTGAGATAAACCGTATCACACCTTGAAAAACCTCTTCATCCTATGTAGATCTACGTATATTTTCTGCTGGTTCTGAGCACACTATAAGTTCTCCTTGAGGGCATTCATGATATCCACAGTTTGTTGCACCATATCTCTAGCACTCGACACTCTACTATCCACAAGAATCAAATTTGTGAAAGAAGTGGCGTCATATAGATAAATTTTTTTGAAAGGAGACGTACTGATGGACATATGATGTGTGGTGTTGTAGAAAAACTCCCCTAGATATAACCATTTCACCCAAATTGATTGTTTCCATATCATGTAGTTCCTTAGTTACCCCTCAATCCACGTGTTCACTACCTCATTTTTTCCATCCGTTTAAGGGTGGTAGCTAGTACTTGGATTCAATTTTGTGTGAGCCAAATGAAAGAGTTCTTACCAAAGTAAATTGATAAACCTGTTGTCCCTGTCACTCACAATGTTCTTTGGAAACCTATAGAGCTTAAATGTTTCTCTAAAAAATAGATCACCAACTTGAGGGGCCTTAAATTATGAAGTAATGGCATGAAAATGAGCATACTTTGTGATCCTATCCACCACCACATATATACAATCCTTACCTTGCACATTAGGCGGTCCAGTGATGAAATCCATGGAGATGCTTTCCCATTTTTAATTTGGAATGGGTAGGGGTTTCAACAAACCTACTAGTAAGACATGCTCAATCTTGTTTTGTTGGCAAGCCACACACTCTCTGACATGTTGCAGTGTATCATTCTTTAGTCCCTTCCAAGAAAAGTGCTCTCTCACTTGCTTGTATGTCTTGTAGAAACATGGATGACCAGCAAGACTTGTGTGTCATGAAAAACTTTTATGATTTTCTCCTTGACCTTGGAATTTGGTACAAGATACATTCGTTCCTTGTAGAGGATGAGGACTTCAATCACTTTCTACCTATCATCAAGTAACTTTCCCTCCAAAATATTAGTAGCAAATGAATCTTTGGCATACACAACTATTATGGAAATCCTCCATTTAGCAGATATACTAGACATAGAGCAGAAATAAGGCTTCCTAAAGAGTGCATTAGGCATCACATTATTCCTTCCTTTCACATATTCAATATCAAAATCACTAGCTTGGAGCTTTCTTACCCATTTTTATTGTTTATCATTCAAATCATGTTGATTGAGGAAGAACTTGAGGTTGTTATGACTCGTCTTCACCAAAAACTTCCCACAAACCGAGTACTATATGAATTTGGCAAGTGTATGCATAATAGCCAACATCTCCTTGTCATAAATGGAGAAGACTTTCTCTGAATTTGTGAGCTTCCTACTCTCATATGCAAAGGGATGCTTATTTTGCATAAAAAATGCCCCAATGCCCTCTCTTGAAGCATCACACTCAAGTATAAAAGGAAGTGTAAATTCTGGAATCACCAAAACAGGGCATGAACTTATTACATTCTTAAGCTTATCAAAAGTTTGTTGAGTTGTAGGATTCAAAGAAAATGCTCCTTTCTTTGTCAAGTTGGTTGGTTAATGGAGCTACAAGTTGTGAGAAACCCCTCACAAACCTCTTGTAATAGCTGCATAGGCCCATAAATCCCCTCAACTGTGACAAGTTCTTGGGTCTAGGACAATCCTACATTGCCTTGATCTTCTCCTCATCAACACTAACCCCATGAGCACTAATCTTATGCCCCAAGTATAAAATTTCACTCATCCCAAACTCACTTTTTGACATTTTGGCATAAAATGAATGACGATCAAGATTTCAAGTGATACTCCCATGTCCTACTATAGATCAAGATTTCATCGAAGAAAACCAAAACAAATTTCCTCAACTAAAGAATGAATACCTAATTCATACATGACTAGAAAGTAGTAGGGGCATTGGTTAACCCAAATGGCATAACCAAGAACTCAAAGTGCCCATAGTGACACCTAAAAGTTGTCTTATGCACATCCTCCACCCTTACTCTAATCTGGTGATATCTCGAGTGCAAATCAATCTTGGAAAAGTATATTGCACCATGGAGCTCATCTATCAACTCATCGACCATGCCAATGGGATAGCGGCTCTTGATTGTCTTCTTATTGAGTGCTTTATAATCAATACACATCCTCAATGTCCCATCCTTTTTTACCAACACTACAGATGAAGCAAAAGAGCTAGAGCCGAGATGAATGTGCCCAATGTCCAACAACTCCTTGATTGCCTTCTTAATTTCCTCTGTATACACTATAGGATGTTGATAAGGAGTGGTGATAACGGGGTTGGCTGCCTCCTCAAGCTCAATCACATGTTGGAATCTTCTATCGAGCGACAATTTGGAGAGGATCTCTTGGAATACCTTGCACTTCTTATCTAGAATGGACTAGATGTTGATGGGATAGGTTCCTACTTCCTTTGGAGGTCAAGTATTTGTGATCAAACATTTTGTTTCCCAAGCCACCTCATCTCTCTAAAAAGATCGCTCCATTCTTTTAGCTAAACCTACCATTGGACCATTCTTGGAAAAGCCTCGAAGGACAATCTCTTTCTTATCATGTTTGAACTTCAACTCCATGGTTTGGTAGTTGGTGGTGTACTCTCAAAGTGAAGGTAACCATTGTACTCCTAAGACCACATTCGTATCAACGATGCCAACAACCTAGAAATCATGTCTCACCCTATGTCCTCATAGGATCAACTCCATATGTTGAGTCTAGCTAGTGCAAGAAAGGATGTTACCACCTATGGTTGAAACATCAAATCCCTCGAAGTCTTTTACCTTCAAACCCATCTTGGCCACGATCCTCTTACCAATGAAATTATGAGTAGTTCCACTATCTATCAATATTGTTACTCTTTTTCGTTGAAGAACCCCTCTGACACAGACAAAATGGTATCATGGTTCTCCTAAAGGTGCTACAAGGTTGCCTCCCATAGGTTCTCCTTCCATGGTTATCTCTTGCTCAATTCCCTTAGTAGCCTCCTCGAATTCCTCTTCTTCAACTTCCACTTCATCATTAGAGGCCACCTCGATGTAATGGATTTGGCCTTTCCCCAAGCATTTGTGGCCTCGAGTCCAAGACTCGTTACAATGAAAATATAAGCCTTTTCAACGAAGCTCATTCTTAGATGTGTCCATTCCATTAGGCCTCGGGGGGTAGATCTTAGGTGGATGAGTAACCTTAGGGAAGGTTTTCCTTTGCTGCCTCAAGGAAGGTTCTCCTAAAAGTGCTACAAGGCTGCCTCCCATGGGTTCTCCTTCCATGGTTATCTCTTGCTCAACTCCCTTAGTAGCCTCCTCGAATTCCTCTTCTTCAACTTCCACTTCATCATCAAAGGCCACCTCGATGTAATGGATTTGGCCTTTCCCCAAGCATATGTGGCTTCGAGTACAAGGCTCCTTACAATGAAAATATAAGCCTTTTTGACGAAGCTCATTCTTAGATGTGTCTATTCCATTAGGCCTCGCAGGGTAGATCTTAGGTGGATGAGTAGCCTTAGGGAAGGTTTTCCTTTGTTGCCTTGTTGAGGTGCCTTTCCTGGAAAGGCCTCGAAGGACAATCTCTTTCTCATCATGTTTCAAGTTCAACTCCATGGTTTGGTAGTTAGTGGTGTTCTCTCAAAGTGAAGGTAACCGTTGTACTACTAAGACCACATTCGTACCATCAATGTCAACAACCTAGAAATCATATCTCACCCTATGTCCTCCTAGGATTAGCTCCATATGTTGAATCCAACTAGTGCAAGAAAGGATGTTACCACTTGTGGTTGAAACATCAAATCCCTCGAAGTCTTCTTCCTTCAAACCCATCTTGGCCACGGTCCTCTTATCAATGAAATTATGAGTAGCTCCACTATCTATCAATATTGTTAATCTCTTTCCTTGAAGAACCCCTCTAACATGGAGAGAATGATATCGTGGTTCTCCTAAAAGTGCTACAAGGCTGCCTCCCATAGGTTCTCCTTCCATGGTTATCTCTTGCTCAATTCCCTTAGTAGCCTCCTCGAATTCCTCTTCTTCAACTTCCACTTCATCATCAGAGGCCACCTCGATGTAATGGATTTGGCCTTTCCCCAAGCATTTGTGGCTTCGAGTCCAAGGCTCGTTACAATGAAAATATAAGCCTTTTCGGCGAAGCTCATTCTTAGATGTGTCCATTGCATTAGGCCTCAAGGGGTAGATCCTAGGTAGATGAGTAGCCTTAGAGAAGGTTTTCCTTTGCTGCCTTGTCAAGGTGCCTTTGATCATGAGTTTATCCTTACTGGAAAAGTCTTCAAGGTTCAAGGCTCTTTGAATGGCTTCTTCAACAATGTTGGCTCTAAAATCCTTACCAAACCTTGAAAAGAATATGATATCCCCTTGATGAAAAGGAATATGAGCCTCTTATATGAAACATCTAGAACCATAACAACTAACCTTTGGAATTTTGAAACATAATAATCCATGGTTCCAAGGTGTTTTACTTTTGTTAGCTCTTGGAAGTAAACTTCAGGATCCCTTCTATCAAACCTCTCCATAAGATTTTTTGCTAAATTTGCATTTGTAGTAACAAGATCAAATCCTTGAGTCACAATACCATGGTGCCACCATTCGTGAGCTACACCTTCCAAGTGTAAAATGGCAAACTTGATTGCTTCATCTTTAGACAAAGTTGGGGGAGAAGTAAGTGTCAAGCTTTTGAACCCATGTGTGTGCAGTACACTTCCCTAAACCATCGAATGTAGGGAGTGAGAGTTTTCTCACTTTATGTTGGAGGTCTTTATTGGATTGTTGCAAATGTTACTTTCCATCCCTTCTATATCCCTTCCTAGCATTATTGTACTGGTCAAAGGGAATCTTTGCTCATCTACCAACATCAAGCTTCATGTAATATTCTAGAATGCTAGTAAAATTAGGTGTATTCTATCCTTCTTCCTCTTGGGGTATCTCTATCCTAGGAAAGAAAGTGGTTGGGAAGGTCTGAGGGTCGACCCTTTTGAGTTTTTGCTATGATTTCCCCCTCCAGATTGTTCAAAATTGCATTCATCTCCAAAATTTAGAGTTGATCTGTTGTTGGTGAGTGTGTTAGTAAGGGTCTAAATCATCTGTACCAACATCTGATTCACTTGTTTTTGTTCTTGCAAGAACAATTTAAACTCATCACTAAATCTGCCATTTTTTTCTTACCTCTACCTCCTATTCCACTATTCCTTTCTTGAGAGGATGCTTCATCCTTCTTCCTCTCTCTCAATTGCCCTCAAATCTCTTTGACTCAGTTGCATAAATATCAGATTATCCATATGTTGACCAGGATTGTGGCTCTGATACCACTAAAATAAGCCTGGTTCTAATTTCACAAGATAATACAACCTTGAGTGACACCCATAGTCTTCCTCAAAATAGTTGCTCCAGATATGTGATTATGACCCTTTGTTGGTGGTAGCGCTACTTGTAGAACCTCTGCTGGTGTTAAGCGAGCCTAAAAATGGTCTTTGGCCAGAGTCTAAGGTCGACCAAAGTGACTAATCACCTCTTTCATCAACCTCCACCGCAAAATTTGAGACACCAATAAATCAAGAGTATGTGAAAATGAAGATTTAAACACAAAATGTAGGAGGAGAGGTTTCACTCTCAACCTGATGTTAACTACAAGGGGTTTCGTCCCTTCTCAATTCGCCATGACATTTAGCCCAATTTTGTGATGCTTAAGATAAGGCAATGAACTAACATAAATAATAGCTTCAAAGGAGCCTTCTAATAGGTTGGCCAACAAAAGAAATTTAAATATTTTTCCTAGGCGCCAAACTCAAAGGAGTCATTCATGCAATTAAATAATTTAAATATAATTTATTAATAATTTAAATTATTATTTATTATTGTGATAGTGTTAAAAGAAACTTTTTAAATGTTTTCCCTCCAAATCTAGTTTAAATTGTTTGGAAAATGACAATTTGTTGCTTCTTGGCATTACCACTAAATTGAAGCCAGTCTTCCAGTCTTCCAAATCTCTGCAAAGATAGTTGTTCTAAACCACATTAAGATAAAATAATAGTTGAGACAAACAAGATTAGTCATATGAATTTTAATATTTATTTAAGTATTTGGGAGTGACAATTATATAACCTTGAATAAGTCCACCAATACATTGTCCAGAGACTCAATGATTCTTCAGTGACTTGATCGCTTCATTTGCTTCTTTGGGCCTGTTTTGCTATTTCATGACAATTTCCATGTATTTCAGAGCACTATCTACCCTGTCTCTTACATTAACTCAAGTACAACTATCACAAAACATAAACAAAGAATTTTCTTATCTTGTAAGTGATTTTTATTACAACCTCAAGACAAAACGGATATATTCACATGATCATGTGAAAGAAACACGATCTAACATAACAAAACAAGACAAATTCTCATCTCATAAAACCCATATCAGGTAAGCTAGTCTCAATAACTAATACAAGAGTTGTGTTGCAGCTAGAGTAACCGCCAAAAGGGAAAAGTATGCTAAACAGTAATGGAAATTGAGTTGATTTATGTGACAGATTGGAGTGAATGAAACAATGTCATATAGATTTTTAACAAAATTTTAAATCACATTTACATGAATTTGTTGTTGACTTTGTGCTTTATGTTTTGTAAATCATCTTAAATATGTTAGTGTAATTAATTAATTAATTATTACACTAGCATAAGTTAACTTAGGTCATAAATCATTTAGTACTAGGTTGCATCATTTAATAAATGGGATAATATTCCCTTCCTAGTTTGTGGGACAAGATTTCTTCTAGAACTTATCTCAACATTTAATAATCATCTAGATAGGGTTCACATGTTAGATTATAACACTTGGCAACATCTCATGCATCTTAGGTTTTCATTCTTGCCTATATAATCAGGCATCTTGTTCATTTGTAATAGATCAATATCAATCATATCAATATAGAATCTTTAATCAACATTCCATAGTTACAACACTTCTCTTTGTGGTTGATTATCTTTCATGGCTAAAGTCCTTCATTGAAGATTCAGGAGCTTCAGGGGCTGTGCAATCCATAATCTCAACAAAATAAATTGTAAAAAAATCTTATCCAAACACCCTTTGAAGAAAGCAAGATGAACTACAAACAACTCTTTTATGCATTGTCATACTAGTGTAGCAGATGACTGATCTTGTTCTCTATGACCGCCTTGTTTCCACATACATATGGGACATGGTTCACTCTAGAGCCACACTGCTAAATGTCGAAAAGGTTGTTGGTTATGTCATGCCTAAAATTTGCACGAAGGGAAAAAAAACACAACTAACTTTTTTTTGAAACAAAGCCTATAATGTTGAAGCAATTGTTAGCCATGTGTGTGCATGGTGACACACTATATGCTTCGGGTGAAGGTGCTTGTGCAACTCCACCATCGACACACCGCTCAATAACCCCCAAAAGAAAAATAAATCTCTTGATATTTGCAAGCGCTACCCACCTTGGTTACTACTAAACCTATACCGATACCCTTATTATTATAATACAATAATAGTTGATGCAACATCCACAACTAAACTCGAAAGGATAGAATAAAATTTTATTGTTTTATCTACTCAATTAATTATAATTTATGGAAATTCATCTACCCTTTTTATGATTATATATATACTCCACAAAATAATTTATAATTATAATAATTATAATTATCTATTTGAACTAAATATAAATTTTGTTATGATTAGTATATATATATAATTTTACTTTAAGGGGCTTAAAATAAACCATAATTCTCTCCTTCCTAGGAAATTAAGTAATTCTCGTGCTTTATTAATCTTTTCTTTAAAGATGTTCTTATCCTAAGTATTATGCTCGTTACCTCCCTTTCCTAAGATAGTGGGGAATATATTCCACATTCCCTTAGTAAGGAATCTTTAACATAAGCTTACATGGTAACTCCTTAAAACTAGGGATAGGGGCGATACCTAGTACTAAGGAAATTTACCTTTTTACGCATTCTTGTTTTATTAAGATTTTTATTTTAAATTTACTAAGATTGTCATTTAAAAAAAAATGGTAAGATCTTTATTTTAGAATTACCAAGATTTTTATTTTTAATAACCAAGATTTTTATTTTAAAATTTCCTAAATCTTTATTTTGAATTTAGAAAGATTTATATTTTAAATTTATCAAGATCCTTATTTTTAATTACCAAGACCTTTATTTTTAAATTTCCAAAATCTTTAATTCAAATTCAAAAGATTTTTTTTATTTTAAATTTACCAAGATCTTTATTTTAAAATTTCCAAAAATCTTTATTTTAAATTCAAAAGATTTTTTTATTTTAAATTTACCAAGATCTTTATTTTAAATTACCAAGATCTTTATTTTAAAATTACTAAGATTTTTATTTAAATAATGTGAGTTTATATCATTAGATAATTATTACTCCACTCTTAGCATTGATTTAAAATAGGCTTTTATCAATTATATCTGTAATACACCAATGGTGTCCAGGGTGGCATTTACCTTAGTGCTAATGAATGTGGTGACAGTAATAGTACTCCACTCGCCATAAATGGAGTCGGATCAACCATATATCCAGTTCATAATGGGGCTCCATAAATGACAAAGATTTACTCCGATATGAATACTGGCAGTGGGTAAAATCACGTCAAGCTAGGGAAATTAATTTCTCAACAAGAATTACCATCATTTAAGAGTTGATTTGATTTCAGCAGCCGCCCATTTGAAAACCTAACTGAACATGTCTTTTGGTTTCTCTATGTCTTAAATTACATTGAAGGTAATTTTATTTCTTTAATGTTACTATGGAATGCTAATATTAAAGCGCTGATTTGATTGTAATTTTCTTTTTTTATTGGCTATTATTCTTCTCTTAACTTGCATTAAAACCAGTTTATTCTCTATAATTATATTTGACTAACTTATGCTATTATTATGCCTGGCAGATTTATTCTGTATAAAGGAGTCATGAATATTATTGCTTGTATCAATATCAATATTACAGGAACGATAACAATTAATAACCTTCCATCTCCCAATACAACGTCTTAATGACTGATGGAAGTGGAAATGATTAAAAATAATTTACAACTGTCATCCATTTGAACTTGGCCTTGCGCTTCCAATATACTGCAACCCTAAAATCTTATATGCTAAGCTTTTATGCTCTTCTATCATTTTCTTTTTTAGGAGAGAGCTGGGCGCTTGGGTTTCATGGCAGGGACAAGGGAGCAGGAAAATGTTATGCAGATTTCACATATAACAGTTTATTTACAGCGTATCAGTTTACAACATTTGTTCTTACTGGCAAGAAATTGGAAGGAGAGGCGGTGGACATCCAATAAGAGGAAAAACTATACTCTTTAACACAGTTCATAAATTCTACTCATCACAGGCAACGAATTTTGAGTATATACTAAAGTAAATATGGCTCTTTTTTTTAAAAAAAATTGTATACGTATTCCCTATGAATTTTGTTTTACTCTAATCCACTATAGATTGTAACTCTAAATCTAAGGGTTGGCATTTGCACATAAAGGAAAATGTACAGAGAGTGACTAGAGGAAGAAATCGAATCTCTTTTTTTTTCCTATAGTATTTACTTACAGTATGACTGATATTCCTATTTTTATTTCTTATTTTTAAACATACCTATGCTGAGGAATATTAATTTTGTAACGTTTATCACAAAAGGAGTGATCTATAACAATCTTCCTGTTGCCTAAATTTATTAATGAAAGCTTCTACAACTACAAAATGATTGTAACAGGTATTTAAGCATTTTATCCAAAGTATATTTGAGCTACAGATTTTACAGGAATATAAATACAATGCAAGCCTTAACCAAGATACAAAAGTAATAAATCTATGTAAATATTATTTACTCGCCTACATCTTAAAGCAAAATCTCAACTTTTCTTTTAGATTTACAGGTACCATTTTACTATAACAATACATCTAACTAAAATGCCCATACGTTTTCTTTTCTTTCACGTATGTAGCAATACACCCCTTTTTATTTTATCAACAGACTCATAAAACATAACACTGCATTAAAATATGGACTGTTTCTCCATAGGGATTAAATGCTTAATGTATTCCTCTCCCAACATTATTACAAAAGATAGATACAAGATAAGAAGATGATTCTTTTCAAACAAAGCTTGCCCTATAACAGAAAGGGAGAAGAAACAATATAACAAACATTTCACAGTGTATATATATATTTTTTCTTTACATATCACAAGTTTTCATCCTTTATACATATATTCCAAATAACTCCAAACTCCACAAGATAGAGTGACTCCTTCAAATAGAAAGGTTCTCCAAAGTTACCAACTTGCACTATTTAGACAAGCTCTCCAATGGCCAAAGGGTATGCTCACCTCCCAACCTTGGGTTGGAAAACCAACCATCCCCTGAGCTAGGAGGTAACAAAGATACTGGGTACACACAACAATAGAACAAACAGCCATTTCAAACCACAATGCTCAAAGAAAAATACTCCCAACCAAGATTCACACATTTACTTAGGGATTCTTTATGGATCCCAAGATGGGGATAGAGGTGGACATCACTTCCATATGGGGAGAGTTGCTAGCAAAAGTAAAATAAAATAAAGATTCAACATTACCATTTTTCTTCTTATCCAATCCACCAATTCATCAAAATTCTTCATATCATACACCCTCCATATAACAATCTTCCCAAAACACCATACTATCATGAAACAAATTTGGGTACTCATACCCTTTTTGTGCCTCTCCTTTCCAAAGGAGGAACAATCTCCCCATAGAGGTTCCTACACATTCCTATCCCCCACAAGGATTCTCTTCCCACATTGGGTGAGTTTATCCTATACAACCCCAAACCCACTAGAAAATGAAAAAAATCACATAAATGTACAACTCATATAACTCATATTCTCAAACTTGCATACAAAGGTAAAAGAAAAGAAAAGAAAACATACATAAAGATAGAGTAAAACCTACCTCAAATCCAAGCCAACAATGAAGGAGGGTTGTAGATGAACTCCAAATCTCTACCCCTCCAAGACCAAGCAAGATTTTCCTTCTCCCAAGCAATCCAAGAACACAAAGCAAAAAAAAAAGAACCCTTTCTTTTTGATTTCCAAAGGATTCAAAATAGGAGTTTAGGGTTGGAAACCCTTCAACGAGAGAGTGACACATGTCAATCTCCTATTCACTCCTATGGACACACCTCCCCACAAGTTCTCACACATGTGTGAGAACTCTTGGGGAAGTGAAAGGCCAAAGAGTGTTCAACACTCAACAAGGTTTTCAAATCTCATAAATGAGATTTTGGAGCCAACACTCCAATCCCATCCCAAAATCCGTCACCTTTCTTGATGACTAATTAAGAAGGGTCACAATTTGCAATTTTGACAAGTTATGGGTTTGATTTGACCCCTAACCCATAGGTGACTATCCTAGGGGTTAATTAAGGGCCAATTAACCCAATTTAAGGACTAATTAAACCTTTGAAAACCCTCAAAAGAGAAATTGAAATTTTAACATAATAAAATAATTCCAACATGCCCCAAAACCCTCAATAAAAGTTTGATTGACTTTAAAACCATAATATCAAGATACAACATTAAATCTTTTTAATCACAAATTAAAATACAACACAAGAGGCTATGGTCCATTCTTCATGGACCATAGTGGCTTCACTAGGCTGACACAATCGGGTACCCTTGGTTACCTCCAATCCCATTGGCCATGGGTGTGTACCTGCACACTCAATGTCCACATGTCAAAATATCCAATGCATGTTAATCAATAATTAAATCATAAATTCATATGCATATATTTAGCACAATCTAACTCTGAATCAATAAATTTAATATCTATAATCATTCTTCCTCTAGTAATAACATATTTTATCAATTCATGTGTAGTCATGGCATAATAAAGAAATCACATCATCACTAAATTAAATTTAGCATCCTATCAATTCCATCTCATTTTAAAACAATTGTCCATTTCAATCATGATAACCAAATCATATGAGCATATCAATAAAGGAAACATAATGTGCATATAGTCATCATAGCATCATAAGCATAAAACAAGCATAACAGCAAGTGTCTATGATCATCCAAAATAGTCCAAAACACAGAGTATCATCATGATCGAATCAAAAGATAGCCAAATGGTGTAGCAAATGGTAGGCCTCACAGGTTACCATAGTTGGACTCAAGTTGGTAAGTTTATTTCTAAATTTTCAAACATCTTGATGGAGGTCGTTTAAGGAAGCACGATCAATTTGTACAACGTAGGCATGTGTTGGTGCCAAAAGAGCAATGGAGAAGATTGTTGAATATCGAATACCCATTACTAAAATCAAAGGCATTTGAGACATGTTATTGTAACCCTTCTGAAGGACCTGCTCTACTTGCAGTCTCAATATCTACAAGATAAAGCGCTTATTTGTAAGTTTTGGCATTTTTTGCCTCTGATTGCTCTTTTAAAGAATTTGATTTATCAAGATTGGGATGGGGCAAATCAAGTTTTTTATGTAGATTAGAGAAATGGGTTTTCCATTGTCCCATTTTCATTAAAAAAGGAGAGATACGGTTTTTAGGGTTAAGTCATGGGTCTTTGATGGATAGGGTTTATTCACACAACTCTGGTATCCAGATTTTAACCCTAAAACAACGAAAATTCAATTTGTACCATTCTGGTTACAAACGCATTCCCTACCTTTGGAATATAGAGAGCCTGAAATTGTTGAGATTCTGGTCAATCAATTAAGAATCTTCAAATGGAAACATGATCAGGATTTTGGGTTCAAGATATTTTCCTTGAAAATCGTTCTAATATTTTCCATCAATGTCACATTAAGGGTCACAAGGTTAGAAATTGTAAAAACAAGGTTCAACTTGTAGAAAACTTCCATAGGGAATGTGGAACAAGAAAGCCTAATTAAGTTTTTTGGGAAGGAGAGGGATATGAATGGTATATTTTCTTTGGTTTCATTTTAAAATGAAACCAAAGAAAAGATAAACAACCAAAATGGCATGCATACCTATTCATGCATACCTTAACAATAAAATTAAGGTTAGCATTTAAGAAAGATAAGAACAAAAGTATCCATAATTTTTCATAAAATAAAATTCAAAAATAATAATTTTTAGTAATACAAATTATGCATAAATAATATATTTATGTTTTTCTTTTATATTTGAGATTTGCTTTGATCAGATGTTATGCATTATTTAGCTTGTTTTTATGCATTATTTAGTATATATTTCCATGTATTATGTGTTTAAGTTGATAAATAATTTTATCTAAATTTTTACAAAACTTCATGCAATTAGTTGATTATTTGATTTCATTTCAATCGATTTTTGAATAAAAATTTTAACCATTTGAATAACATATTAATTGGCTTAGTATGTTGGGATGTCACCAAAATCATTTGAAATATCGCCAAAAAATATAATTTCATAAGAGAAAATTAAACTTTATATTTGATTGAATTCAGTCATAAATACTATGTCTAAAGATTAATTTTGCAAACATTTGTCAAATAAAAAATTAAAAATATTTTCACTTAACTAAACATTTATGCATGAGTAATAAATCTAACACATAATTAATATTACCAAAATTGAATATACTCATAGATACAATGCTTATATAGTTTGGGAACATTTGTCACAAAAATGTTGTACAATCATTTATCTAATTAACCATGGATGTGTTGGTAATAACTCTCCATCTTCAATATCATCAAGATTAGTCTGAACTTTAATTGTCAAGCTGGGCTTCACAATAAACAAGGTATACCATAGTTTTCATGTAACAACCTAAATGATGGCATTACCTGATGCACCATGAATCTAATGGAGTACCTGAACTTAAGAGTTACGAGAATCCATTCCTTGGGTGGACCCATGTGAGTACTAATTTTGGATGGTCCCTAAAGAAATCTCATGAACTTCATACTCAGTTCATCAGATAGAGTGTATTTTTTGATATTTACCGTTGGTCTAATTGTGATCTTCCATATGCATCCGACGAGGTAAAGATCTTGAATCTCATGGTAAAGAGCAACAAACCAATCGCAAAAATCTATAATCTCAATTTGTAAATGATGAAATTTGACATCTAAGCTCATTTTGATCTTTGATTCATATGGGGAGTTAAAATATACAACATAATTGAGAAATTTTATTTGAGAAGTTTGTGGTCCATTGTTATTTATTCTCTTCACCATCCTATCTCACCCAATATCGAACACTCGGTTCCTCTATATAAAGGAGAACATTGGGTGGAAGATATGGGTGATACTTTGACAACCAATTGTATGCCCATGTTGTACAAATTTGATTTGACATTTTGCCGTTGTGAATAAAAATTATTATTAGCTATTACATTACTATTAAATAGGAAAATAAATATAATTTATAAACTAATTTGAAAAATGCATAAAGGATAGTAAACATAAAGAAAATGCATGCTATCAAAGTAACTCACTTTAGATTTAATGGAATTGATATATATAGACACAATTTCTTGAAGGTTGGTTTATTAAGTAAATTATTAGAAACTTTTTGGAAATAAATATTAAAGTATAAAATGAAACACAAAAATGACCAATAGAACACATATCTAGGAATTCATTTTACATTAACCATATAAAAATGATGCAAAGTTACATGATCTTTATTTAGCAAACATGCATGTTGGAAAGAGATTAAAAACATTTCAAATCTAAGTTATATTGGAAATTGAATTCAATAAATAACTTGACATTCTTAAATTTATATAAGAATTTTTTATCATTTATTTTTAATCAATAGAAATTACAAAAGCATAAAATGGAGTATTTAAAACAAAAATTATTATGGTAGTTGAAAAGCACACAATTATGTATAATATGTTAACAATTATTGTGGTGCCCAAGAAGAACACATATATTAAAGCCATTGAAGCAAATTTATTGAATAGACATTGTGAAAGCATGTATAATAGTATATATAATATTAACAATTATTATGGTGGCAAAAAAAAACACATTTATGAAATCCATTGAAGAAAATTTTCACAAAAAGTATATTACATCAATTCTCTTCTTCAGCCTTGCGCTTGCCAAGTTGTCTACCCTTTTTCATTTTCTCATAACGGTTATATGTGAATGATGGCATTATTCTGAGACCTTCTAAGGATTTTACATGAGATACTTCTACAAATGTCAATCATGTTCTTTCTTTTGGTCCTATATCAATTGTCGCCTTTGAAAGAGTTAATCCCTGAGATTTTTGTATAATTAATGCCCATGTCAATCTTAAAAGTAATTGAAGTGTTTTGCCCTTTTGTATTGTTGTTATTGGAACTACATTTAGATGTCGATCTTCAAATGGTATTCTTGAATAATTATCAAACTCAACCATCACATATGTCAGTGGTTCAGGTGCAACACTTCCTGGTTTGTAGGCAATCTTTCGAATATATCTCAGAGCTCAATTTACAAGACCTGCTTGTATCCAAAGATTCAAAGTCAACATGACCCTTGAATTCTTACTAATCAATAACTCTAGATCAAGTTCATCACTTGAACAATCTTCTACTGTATTAACACTTCCTAGTTTTATTGCAACAAGATTCTTCAATGAATATAACATTCTTTTATTATGACTATTAACATTGTCATTGGTGGAGAACAAATGGACACTATTTTCAAACTCAACATTGCTTGTAGCATCTGTATTAGTAAGGGTTCTCATTATTAGCAACTTCCAATCATCAATTTGTGGGTTTGCATCTCTTAGATTTGTCAAAAGTTAACGAAATCTTTGTTGTTGGACGTTTTCTGTAATGCCCCGCCACACAACCCTAGAGGAAGTTGCAATTAACTACTCAAATGTACTAATTTTTTTTTTTGTTTAAGTACTATTAACATGCAAGTTCACTACCCATTTCCAACAACCTCTAGGGTTACGAGACTGAGTTTACTTAAAACCCAAACAAGAAACATGAATTGAAACCATTCATTTAATTACTTAATGAATTACGAAGCACATACATTCCAAACATGATAAATTACATCAAAGCATAAGAGATACCACATGTTTCCAAATAACAATAATTTAACAATAAGATTACAACTCTCATTCCCTGAATGAGGTAAATCTAATAAGCATGATTACATATTACATATTCCACCTCGATAACAAATGAGGGGTAATAAATTACAATAACAACTGAAATGAAGTAAGCACAAAGTGAAACTGGATCCCACGAGCTCTCCAACTGGAAATCTCGTCTACACGAACAAGAAAAAGACCCAATAGATTAAGGTGCACGTTCCACCCAACCATGTGATACCCAAAGGCTCACCCCCCATGCTAGGAGATAGTAACAACGAATCCTATACAAGACCATCAACCTCTAGACACAGGCTAACTCATACTGACACAACCAATCACATGAACCATACACCCATATGAATAACACAAGTACAACTCTAACATCATTGACATAAGTCACATTGCTTTCAGAAATAAAACAGATCGAGTATGTTGATAAACCATACACACAAAATCACATACCAACTGTTGTCGTAAAAAGAGTGTCATCACATAGCTCGACATGGGATATCCTCTAGGAATCTTTATAGGCTCCGACCCCCACTATGTGTTATCTTGGTGGCCTCAACCAAATCCCAACACCCATACTCATGCAGAATCAAATACCTCTCGTAATGACAAAGTAGATGACCTTGCCATTCGAGGCCTTCCCACTCATCCCAAGCCTATACTAGCACTTGTGTTTATGAGTGAGGCTAAATTATCTTGATTAATGTGAAATACTACCTAACTTCTAAGTATATTGTTTTAGTTATCACTTGATTAAACCACTTTCGAAAGTTACCCAGTTTACCTCTTTGGGCTCTAGCACCTAACATAAGCCACTCTTCTACTTGACAACACACAAAAACCAATCACCAAGAGAATCCCAAATGCATACTAACAAGATAAAACCACTCCAACTCTAGGAGGAACACATAATGAAAACTCACCCCAAACACTGGAGGCAACAAAACACATGATCCACTCCTTCCAAAGGAGGCACAATTCACATAATCCACTCCTAATCCAAATGAGGCACAAACCATCCTCGTTTGTGAAAACTGGGTAAAACAACATGATACATCTATATGCAATACCCAAGACAGTACCAAGGGTTGACTAACATTTTACAACCCACGAAATTAAAAGAAAACCCATTCTGGAAGACTTACATAACATATAACTACATTGCCCAATATCAAAAGAGAGAGATCATGACAAAAGGACAATCGACAATTCAATAACCTACTTTAGGATTTCCTAAATCCAATTAACTCAATTAACATTACTTGCAAATACTCAAGAGTAAATAAAATTAAATTTGCAACATTGAGAAATTTAAAACTAATAATTTAATTCCATGTTTCTCAATCATATATAATATTCAAAATCAAAATTTAAATAAAATCATTTGATTATAAAATCAACTTTTTTGCCTCTATTATAATAAAAATAATCATCATAAACGAATTTATATTTAAATATAACTATATATTAAATATACATATAAAAATATATACTTAATATATATACAAATATATAATTATTATTTAAATATATATTTAAAATCAACTATTAAAATTTCAAATCTAATTATTTAAAATTACAAAATAAAAACAAATTTATTTAAATATTAATATAATATATATACATATAATATATATATTATATATAATATAAAATATAAAATAAATAAATAAATAATTGAAATAAATATAAAAAAAATGATTTGTTGACCTGCGGCCCCTAAAGGGAGAGGACGCAGCCATAGCCCGCCCAGCCTCCCCTGGAGGTGGCCTGCCACAACATTGCCCCTTCACTGGGGTGTGGGCTGTGGCAGCCATGGCTGCCGCCCTCCCCCAATATATATATAATATATATATATATATTTTCAATAAAATGAAATAAAAAATCCCCCGTGCACATAATTTTTTTTGCGTAATTTATTTTTTTCTATATAAATTTTCTTTAATAAAAAACAAAATTTTTCCAACATAATTTCACCCATATATATATATATATATATATATATATATATATTCATTGCTTTACAATCAAATTGTGCAAAATTTTTACAGAAAATTTATAATAAAACTAATTTTCAAACACAATTTTCTAGTTCCAATTTTAAATTTAATATGAAGCATTTCAACTCCCAAATAGATGTTTTCTAATTTCATTTTGCTTTCTTTCCATTTTTCTATCGTTAGAGTTGGAAATTTCAGTTGCAAGTTTTTGTTTTTTTACAAACAATCTAAATTTCCTCAAGATTTCAACAGGGTTTTAAAAAATGTTTGCAACAAGTTTTCAAATTGAAAATGCAAATTTTTAAAACAATAAACAAGGAGAACCTGTGACCTGAAGCTTGAAGGAGAGCTTGAAGAAGAAAAGTTGAGCTTCCCTGCAAGAAGATTTTTCCAAAGCTCTTCCAAAATCCTCACCCAAATTCCAATAATGCATCCAACAAACATGAAGAACTCCCTTTCCTTTTAACAGCAATATCTTTTTTTAAATGAAATATCTTCCCCAAATTTAGTCAACTTTCCCCAAAATATCACATCCACCATAGTTATTGCTCTTCTATACAATTTGGAGATATTTTGCCTTTTTGATTTTTTTTTTTGAAAATAAAAACAAATTTCTTTTCAACATGACTTTATTTCTTTTTTTTTTTAATTTCTATTTCAAATGATTTTAAATTCTTTTAAACATTTTCATTTCCAGAAAGCATTTAACTTTAAAAAAATTCTTTTCAAAACAACTTTAACACTTTTTTAAAATTTTCAATTCAAAAGGAATTTAACACTTGTAATTTCCAAAATGAATAACTTGATTTAATTCCACACAATTAATTTAAATAATCCATAAAATAAATCTAATCCAAGATTAGATTATTTTATTAATTAAATTAAATTAAATTAATTAATAAATTAAGTAACATTTCTAACACTACAACTAGATTTATTTAATAAACAACCTAAATACAAAGAGTCATTTATTTACCTTTTTCAACTTGAAATCAAATAAATCAAGGAGAGATGAACAACAAGAAGCAACTTAACCCAACTAAAACCTGATGACACACTATGACTAGGGTGATGACTTAGCACGAAAAACTTAGCTACTATCTTCCAATCGAATACCGTTGGCCAATGGACATGCTCAAACCTGTGAAATTAGGTGGAGTCAATGTCCTGTACCTATCAACCTGCGAACAAAGAGTATATCGAACATGCATATATATAACATAATAAAACACACCGTGAAGAGGAAATCTCATAATCATAGGGCGCTCGCAAGCGAGTGGTACAATCTCGTCCCCTTCACCAATACAATATTACTAACTAGTGAATCTAACATCAATAATATAATCAAAAGCATAAAGCATCACAAATTTGAATATCTGCTAGGCTAATTCAAAGCATACCATAGTGATAACATCAGAGTAAAATTCCATCACATCAAAATATAACATTTGCATCACTTTACAGTTAGCGATCAAATAGTAACCAAGTACCATAGACAAAGTATTAACAGAACAAAGCATAACAACGATAAAACATTGCCCGATCAAATGAGTCAAAATGGAGGGGTGCTACATTTTCTCCATCTTGTCTGAATATTTTATCTAAGGTAACTACAGTTTTAAATTCCTCCCAAAGTAATTTTGCTCATCTATTATTGTGATATATTGGCCTATCATTGATTGGAGGCAACTGGGCCAAATCTCCTACCAAAATCATAGATATACTTGAAAAATAATCGACAATATTTATTTTCAAAAAATGTATAATATTTTTTATTAAAATTTAGTGGATGAGCATGTATTAGTAGAATATAAAATACTTGACTTCATTAGTCAAAATTGAATTCTATACTTGCAAAGCTTATGTGTGCACTTTGTGGGAATGCTTGTCGGAGTCTAGAATCTATGTTTTCGAACATGTTCTGACCAATGAAGCTCATTTCATCAATCAAAATGTAATTGATATGTGTCATTTCTTCTTAAAAACTAGAAAACTAGCAAGTTTTGTTTCTTCTAGCTGAGTAAAATCTCGTATTGGGATTCTCAAATTTGAATGAACTGTAGAGATTCTTATATTAAATGTTGCAACTCCTGTTGGTGCAAGTAATAGAAGCGGAGAATGAGATGGCATTGCAACATTTTTCAGAGCTTCACTAATAACACCAATTAGATATGACTTTCTTGTTCCTTGAATTATCATGAACGACACTCCATTTTTATTCCTCTAGTAGTGTGACATAATTATGTCAACTGTCTTTTTTTGTTTATCACTGAAGGATGCATAATTGACACACTAGGGTATATCATTATATATAAGACATTCATGCTCCTTCATGTTATTTATGAAATTGATTGTTGTTGCTGTGTACTCTTCACCTTGATAATCAACATACCAATATGTATGTCTATCAATGTCTTTTATCTTGAACATATCTATTTTTGAAAATTTGTATATTTTGACCATGATGCAACCTAGATATAATTTCCCATTCATGCTCAGTGGTATATCTTGAATAGTTTCATTCTCTTCAATTTCTGAGTCACTAGTAGCTTTAACATTTTTTGTAGTTGTTGTTCACTCGACATGCCAAGGATTGTAATTAAATGACTCCCACTTGGTTATTATAGATTTGTTATCATGACCAATATCACTTTCTATGTCACAGAATGGTTTGTAGAGTAATAACTCTAATAAACAAAAGCCAATCCATTTATCTGACTCATGTGGAGGAAGAGATAGAAACCTAGGAAAAACTCTGACAATTGTTGCTCTTTCCCTTGGCTCCCATTTGTTTTCTCTTCTTTTAGGATTATATATCTATGATTTAGTTGCATCAACTAATGCGACACCTTCCATACAAGAAGGCCTTGTTTTGTATCCAGCAATGAAAGATTTTGTTTGGTTTTCATTGTTATTTTCATTATTTATAGTTATAGGTTTGAACACCTCACGTGAAACATTTAGATGAATAAATCTTCTAATACTTTCCACCAGTGGAAGTTCTTACAACGTGTGACATGTTTTTTGAGCTCCAATGTCCCTTTCTATAGTTGTCTTGGTCAAAAGCCTTCTATATGCTCATGTAGCTAAATCATTAGAGTTTCCAAGTTTGAAAGGCGCAACAACATCTAGTGATACGTTTTTGAGCTTTTCTCTGCTTTTGATGCGTACTTTGCAATGTACTTTATGACTGCATACTTGGAAAGAACAAGTTTCCAATCTATATTTGCTCTCCATAATTGCAATATGAGGCGATTATGTAAATTGATTCTATCATCATTTCTTGTTGGTTCAAAATATTTTTCTCCTATTTCAATGTCTTCATATAATTTGGACCCCTCTAGATTCAAAGGCCAAAGTACATTATAACTAAAATTAATATCAACAAATTGCATATTTGTTATGTTTTCTTGTACATAATATTTAATTTTGATATAAAAAATTTCTTTCACAAAATAATTACCTGCAAACCATCCTTCCTCTTTTTTTCGTAGGCATGCACCCTCCCTACACACTGTATGTCATTCTACATAGTTGATGATCTCTTTACAGTCATGGGCAATATCCATCTCTGCAATGTTGTCTAGAATTTTTTAGACATGGATGCTGAGGAAATTTTGGAATGCCTACAATTGGAAATACAAATGAATATATTAGTTACACCATAAGCTATAAAATAGTTTATATCATATACTATTAGATATATGTCAAAATGTCCCATGTTGCCACTCATATCTTGACCAAAAATCTTTAACATTCATTCTTTTTTTAAAAAAAAATTATTTTCTTAATATTGAATGTCTAAGATGCATGTAATGTGCGACTATATGAGGATAGTCGATAACATTTTGTTTTCACCAAATTTGAGCTTCTTGTGGAGTAGTTGGTGTTGTACCTAGCATTAGTATATGCAAATAAGGTCAATACATATATGTTGCACTTAATGTGAAGAATATTGTAGGAGAGCCTATTTGATGAAGCATGTCTATCAATTTTGCACAACATTTAGCCCAATATGACTTTGTACCCCTCAATGTTGTTCCAAATTGCATTAACCTGTCAACCAAATGAGACTGTGGCATATTTTCCATATGTTGATGGAGTTCATTGATGGTGATCGACATGTCTTGAAATCTTCTTTTTACAAAGACTGCACACGAATTTTATGCACGGTGTCTCATTATCATGTTCATCATAAAACATCTAAATCTAGGATGTTGACCAAAACGATGATCTCTATACCGCAATAGATGTTTCACAAATTCATGCAGATGCACTCGCCTCATTCGTGGTTCTAACCAATCACATCTACCATTAGGAAACAATGTTGGAAATGTCATATCGAGTAATCCTGATGTGACATTCATTGACAGGAGATGCACCAATTCCTGGCCAATCGATCAATGTTGTTGGATTCGAGTCAGGGTTACTTTCATCTATCTCTATGAGTGGACCCACAAATATGATTTCATTTGTACCATAATCAAATTCCATATGCACTATCTTCAATTTGTTGAAAATATTTTCATCTAAATTTCTTGGCAGATCATTGAGAGCATTTTCATCAATTCTAACATTAGAGTAAAATTTTTCATGCTCAATTTTGTATTTATTAAGTGTTTTGTACACATAATCCCTATTCACTGTAAAGTTATAACTTGTGCCACATTGATCCCTTCTTCGAACAATAATGATTGGCAAATGATTTATTGTATGTGGTAAAATTTTTGAAACATGTTCTACATTTTGTGGAAAACTTATTTTGTGTCATTTATATTTGTATTGACCACCTATTGCATGTGTAACTTGTAGTATTGGACTAACATGTGTAATCAACATTTCCTCTACTTGAATCAACTTTGCAAACTCCTCTAGTTGCAGCCTAGTATCCATATTATTTGAAGCTAAAAATCTATTGTTTCCTCTTTTTTGGCGACATCTATTATATATAGGACCTTCTGAACTATGATATACTTTAATTCCTAAATAATTTTTTTGACAGATATAACACACATTTGGTACTCTAAAGTTGTTTGACTGAAGTCAAAATTGCATTTAAAGTCTTTTAAAATCAGTTTGATTCATTTCATTTGCATTTGGCTTATTCTGTGCATCACCTTCTACACCCAAGTTTATCTCAATCTAATTTCTATGTTGAGGTGTTTCAGGTACTCGTTCTATTGACCTTCAACTTTCATCTTCAAGATTCATCTCAATATTTTGAATAAATGGTTGATTGTGCATCCCACTTGAATGGGGATCAACCTGTTGTTTTTCTTCTATTTCAAAATGAGAGACTTGTTCAGATGTTCTTTGACGATTATTTGTTATCATTTTAGCTTCTTCTTTATTTTGAAATTCTAATTTATGCATTGTTATTTATGCCCTGCGTCTAGCATGTCTTTGTCTTTCAGCTTCATTGTTCCTTTTTCTTTCCTCTTCCCTTTGATCATTTGTCAAATTTTATCGTCGTCTTCTATATTCTCTTCGACGTGCTCTTTGGTATTGCCCCCTCTCATCTTCTAATTCAAAATTCAATCTTAATTGATCCATAACTGCAATTTTTGAATAATTTGTATCTAAGAGTTTAATTTTGTTTTCAAAAATAATTTCAATAAGTTATACAAAATAAAAGAGGAAGTCATCAAGAATGCATGTTTTTACATAAGTATTTGATAAAAACAATAAAATCATTTAAAAAAACAAATTAAAATGACAACAATCGTATTGGATCTTATCCCTCTAAGGGCAAGATGAGAGTTCAAGGTGATAGATAAAAAGTTTAAAAAATTTATACACAACTGTGATTAAATGAATCTAGCAACATTGTCTCTGAAATTGGATAAATATAATTTTAACCAACAATTCAAGAAATTGCAAACAAATATACAAGAAAAAATTGGTTCCCTTAATACTTAAAACTTTACATTTTACATCCATGTGGTGTCAATGTCTTTTATATAAGAAAATAATATTATTATTATATTTGTAATCTAAATCATATGCCATTCAAGGCTTAAAAAATTGCATGGAAGAATATCACACTAAATTGGTGGACAGTGTCAATCCATGCTTTATTATACACAAACCTAATTATATACAAACTAATGATTTACAAAGTCGTAATATTCTTATAAACATTATCCCCATAAAGAATCTGCCATCTACCAATATTAGATATAAAATGGATTACAGGTTGTCTATAGGTAGTTTCAAAGTTGAATAAGTAGTGGTATGAATAATAATGTTTTATCATTTTAGATGCGAGCATTTCTGTATCATTATCATACCATTCTCCAAGAATTTTTGTACTATCATGTCTTCTAATTCATTCAAGTAGGAAATGTGTAAAATGGATCACAAAATTCAATATGAACACGAGAGTATGTTCATCAGTAGAAGCTCAGAAAGGTGTTAAATGGAATAACAAATCTTTGCATGGTAGACTAAATATACTAATGAATTCTTCTATGTTATGATGTCCAAAGAGAAAAAATGTAATAATGGATTGGGAAGGGAAAATAATGTGACCATCTTTATATTGTCTTACAAGATGTTTTCAAACAATCAGTTCCCCTCTTGTCACCAATGGAGATAGAATACGAATTTGTTTCCTTTGTGGAATTGGCTCAATATATCCCCATCCAACATATCAAAATATAGGAACATGATTATGAAAGAAATAATCTTTCAAAATCTTTCTCTAACATTCTTTTGGAAGCTTTTTAATTTTTTGTATTGCTAAAGATTGTGAATCCTCATGAATATGAATTTTGTTTGAATGCAATTTCTCAATCATCCTATCAAAATCCATTCTGTAAAAAAATGGATGAATTTTATTTTCATATTGTGCAAAATTATTCCAATGTGAGAAAAGGGTAAAAATTGATATTGAATTAAGAAATTTCAACATAAAAAGATGTCATTTTAGGAAGTAATTAGCTAAATTAGGAATCCTTAGTAAAATTAATCTCCTTTCTTTTATTCTATTTTATTGGAAAAAGCTAATAAAAATTTATATTTAAAAAAAAAAAAAATCATACATTAAAATGAAAAATTCAAATCAAGAAAAACAACCTAAACTTGGTATTGAATATATATCCCCTAAGGTTGAACTATTTCCCACTTTAACATGAGAGCTTCAATTGAATTTCATCAAAACTTTTCTAACATAGAAAACTATCCACTTTCTTAAATACTTGATAGGAAATACATTCACAATATTCTCTAGAATTCTCACATACTTTCTTCATAACTATAATATTAATAAATAAAAATATTTATATGGTTATACTAATAAACCCCACAATTGAGATTTCTAGAGAATATTGTGAATGTATTTCCTATCAAGTATTTATAAAATTATCTCTTTGTAGATAAAGTGGATAGTTTTTTATGTTATAAAAGTTTTGATGGAATTCAATTGAAGCTCTCATGTTAAAGTGGGAAATGGTTCAACCTTAGGAGATATATATTCAACACCAAATCTAGATTGTTGTTTTTTTTAATCTGAATTTTTTATTTTAATGTGTAAAACTATTTTTTTGTAACTATAAATTTTTATCAACATTTTCCAATAAAATAGAATAAAAAAAAGGATGTTAATTTTACTAAGGGTTCCTAATTTAACTAATTGTTTCCTAAAATGGTATTTTTTAATATTGAGACTTCTTAATTCAATATCAGTTTTTTGCCTTTTTCTCACATTGGAGTAATTTTGCACAATAAGAAAATAAAATCCATCCATTATTGTTACAAAATAGATTTTGATAGCATATTTGAGAGATTTCATGCAAAAAGAAAGTCATATTCATGAGGATTCATAATCTTGAGCAATACAAAGAATTAAAGAGTTTCCAAAAAAAACCAAAGAAATATTTTGAAAAATTATTTCTTTCATATTAATCATGTTTTTATATTTAGATAAGTTGGATGAGGATATAATGGGCCAATTCCACAAAGGAAACAGATTCATATTCTATCTCCATTAGTGACAAGAGAGGAATTGATTGTTTTAAAACATCATGTAAGGCAATATAAAGAAGTTCACAGCATTTTCCCTTATCAATCCATTATTACATGTTTCCCCTTTGGACATCATAGCATAGAAGAATTCATTAGTATATTTAGTCCACCACGCAAAGATCTGTTACGCTATCTAACACATTTCCAAGCTTCTACTCATGAACATACTCTCATGTTCATATTGAATCTTGTGATCCATTTTTCACATCTCCCACTTGAATGGATTATAAGACATAATAGTACAATTTTTTTTGGAGAATGGTATGATAATAATACATAAATGTTCGCATCTAAAATGATAAAACATTATTATTCATACCACTACCTATTCAACTTTGAAAATACCTATAAACAACTTGGAATCCATCTTATACCTAATATTGGTAGATGGTGGATTCTTTATAGGGATAATGTTTAAAAGAATATCACGACTTTGTAAATCATTAGTTTGTATATAATTATGTTTGTGTAATAAAGCATGGATTGACACTATCCACCAATTTGGTATGATATTCCTCCATGCAATATTTTAAAAAAAATTGTAATGTTCTAAATCTTGTATGTCATATGATTTAAACCACAAATATTATAATAATATTATTATTTTCTTATCTAGAAGGCATTGCCACCAAATGGATGTAAAATGTAAAGTTTTAAGTATTAAGGGAGCTAACTTTTTCTTGTATATTTATTTGCAATTTCTTGAATTGTTGGTTAAAATTATAGTTATTCAATTTCAAAGGCAATGTCGCTAAATTCATTTAATCACAGTATCTATCACCTTAAACTCTCATCTTGCTCTTAGAGGGATAAGATCCAATATGACTGTTGCCATTTTAATTTATTTTTTTAAAATGATTTTATCATATATATATGTAAAAACATGCATTCTTGATGGCTTCCTCTTTTATTTCATATAACTTATTGAAATTATTTTTGAAAACAAAATTAAACTCTTAGATACAAATTATTCAAAAATTGCACCTATGGATCAATCAAGATTGGATTTTGAATTAGAAGAGGAGAGGAAGCAAGATCAAAAAACACATCGCAGAGAATTTCAAAGAGAATATAGAAAACGACAACGGGAAAATTTAACAGATGATCAAAAGGAGGAAAGAAAAAAAACAATGAAGCTAAAATATAAAGACATGCTAGACGTAGGGCAAAAATAACAGTGCATGAATTAGAATTTCAAAATAAAGAGGAAGCTAAAATGATAACAAATAGTTGTCAAAAAAATCTAAACAAGTCTCCTATTTTGAAAGAAAAGAAAGACAATAGATTGATCCACATTCAAGTGGGATGCACAATCAACCATTTATTCAAAACATTGAGATGAATCTTTAAGATGAAAGTTCAAGGTCAATAGAATGAGTACCTGAGACACCTCAACATAGAAATCAGATTGAGATAAATTTGGGTGCAAAAAGTGATACACAAAATGGGCCAAATGCAAATAGAATGAATCAAACTGATTTTAAAAGACTTCAAATGCAATTTCGATTTCAGTTAGACAGCTTTAGAATACCAAACATGCGTTATATTTGTCTAAAAAGTTATTTAGGAGTTAAAATGTCATAGTTTAAAAGGTCCTATATGTAATAGATGTCAGCAAAAGAGAGGAAATAATAGATTTTTAGCTTAAAATAATATGGATCTTAGGTCACAACTAGAGGAGCTTGAAAAGTTGACTCAAATAGAGGAAATATTGATTGTACATGTCAGTCCAATACTACAAGTTACACATGCAATAGGTGGTCAATACAAATATAAATAACACACCATAAGTTTTTCACAAAATATAGAACATGTTTCAAAAATTTTGCCACATACAATAGATCATTTGCTAATCATTATTGTTTGAAGAAATGATCAATGTGGCACAAATTATAACTTTACAGCGAATAGGGATTGTGTGTACAAAACACTTAAATACAAAGTTGAGCATGACAAATTTTACTTTGATATTAGAATTGATGAAAATGCTCTCAATGATCTGCTAAGAAATTTAGATGAAAATATTTTCAATAGATTAAAGACAGTGTATATGGAATATTTGATTATGATACAAATGAAATCATATTTGTGGGTCCACTCATGGAGACAGATGAAGGTAATATAATTGATCACACAACATCAATGGCCTCCAGACCACCTAATGCCCAAAGAGAAATGGAATTAATCCATGCATGGGTTAATTACCATGACTCAAATCCAATAGCATTGATCGATTGGCTAGGAATTGGTGCATCTCCTATCAATGAATATGTCACGTCAAGATTACTCAATATGGCATTTCCAACATTGTTTCCTGATGGTAGATGTGATTGGCTAGAACCATGAATGAGGCGAGTGCATCTACATGAATTTCTGAAACATCTATTGCGATATAGAGATCATTGTTTTGGTCAACATCCCAAATTCAAATATTTTACGATGAACATGATAATGAGACACCGTGCACAAACTTCATCTGCAATATTTGTAAAAACAAATATTTTCAAGACATGCCAATCACCATCAATGAGCTATGTCAACATATGGAAAACATGCCACAGTCTTATTTAGTTGATAGGTTAATGCAATTTTTAACAACTTTGAGGGGTACAAAATCATATATGGCTAAATGTCATGCAAAATTGATAGACATGCTTCATCAAATAGGCTCTCCTACAATATTCTTCACATTAAGTGCAACAGATATGTATTGGCCTGATTAGCATGCACTAATGTTAGGAACAACACCAACTACTCCACGGGAAACTCAAATTTGGCAAAAAGAAAATGTTATCGACTATTCTCATATAGTTGCACATTACATGCACCTTAGACATTCAATATTCAGAAAAAAAGGAATGAATGTTAAAGATTTTTGGTCAAGATATGAGTGGCATAGGGGTTCACTGCATGTACATAGATTCATATGGATTAATGGAACACCCAATATGGACAACATTGATTGGTCAAATGAGGAGCAACGAAAAAGTGCTAAAAGATATTTTCCTTCCATTGTTCATGCATTGAATCCTAGAGAAGATCCACATCAACGAAATATATAGGCATGTTTATAAACATTTTGACACATATCTAATATTATATGATATAAACTATTTTATAGCTTATGATGTAACTAATATATTCATTTGTATTTTCAATTGTTGGCATTCCAAAATTTTCCTCAACATCCATGTCTAAAAAATATGAGACAACTTGCAAAGATGGATATTACTCATGATTATGAAGAGATTATCAACTATGTAGAATGACATGTAGTGTGTAGAGAGGGTGCATGCATACGAAAAAAATGATGGTTTGCAAGTAATTATTTTGTAAAAGAAATTTTTATATCAAAATTAAATTATGTACAAAAAACGTAATAAATATGCGATTTGTTGATATTAATTTTAGGTATAATGCTCCTTAGCCTTTAAATTTGGGGGGATCCAAAATCATATGAAGACATTGAAACATGAGAAAAAAAATTTGAACTAGCAAGAAATGATGATAGAGTCAATTCACACAATCGCTTCATATTGCAATTATGGAGAGCAAATATAGATTAGGAACTTGTTCTTTCCAAACAATTAGTCATAAAGTATATTGCAAAGTATGCAACAAAAATATAGAAAAACTCAAAAACGTATCACCAGATGTTGCATCTTTCAAACTTGGAAAACCCTGATGATTTAGCTACACGAACATATAGAAGGCTTTTGACTGAGAAAATTATAGAAAGGGGCATTAGAGCTCAATAAACATGTCACATGTTAGAACTTCCACTAGTGGAAAGATTTGTTAATCTAAATGTCTCACGTGAGGTGTTCAAACCTGTAACTATAAATAATGAAGACAACAATGAAGACCAAACAAAATCTTTTATTCATGGATACAAAACAAGGTCTTCTTGTATAGAAGGTGTCACATTAATTGATGTAGCTAGATCATGAATATATAATTCTAAAAAAATAAAAGACAAAAAATGGGAGCCAAGGGAAAGAGTAGCAATTGTTAAAATTTTTTCTAGATTTTTATCTCTTCCTCGACGTGAGTCAGATAAATGGATTGACTTTTGTTTATCAAAGTTATTACTCTACAAACCATTTTGTGACATAGAAAGGGATATTGGTCATGATGACGAATCCATAAAACCAAGTGGGAGTCGTTTAATTAAAATCCTTGGCATGTCGAACGAACAAGTACAAAAAATGTTGAGGCTACTAGTGATTCAAAAATTGAAGAGAATGAAATTATTTAGGGAAATACCATTGAATGTGAATGAGAAATTATATATAGGTTGCATCATGGTCAAACTATACAATTTTCAGAAATAGATATGTTGGGAAGAAGACATTGATAGACATACAGATTGGTTTGTTGATTATCAAGGTGAAGAGTACACAACTACAACACTCAATTTCATAAATAACATGAAAGTGCATGGATGTCTTATATATGATAATATACCCCAATGTGTCAACTACACATCCCTCAGTGATAAACAAAAAAAAAGATAGTTAACATAATTATGACACACTACCAGAGGAGTCAAAATGGAGTGTCGCTCTTGATAATTCAAGGAACAACATGAACAGGAAAGTCATATCTAATTGGTGTCATTAGTCAAGCTCTGGAAAATGTTGCAATGCCATCTCGTTCTCCACTTCTATTACTTGCACCAACAAGAGTTGTAGCATCTAATATAGGAGCCTCTACAGTTCATTCAAAATTGAGAATCCCAATACAAAGTTTTATTCAGCTAGAAGGAACAAGACTTACTAGTTTTCAAGAAGGAAATGACACTTATCAAGTACATTTTGATTGATGAAATGAGCTTCATTGGTCAGAACATGTTGGAAAACATAGATTCTAGACTCTGACAGGCATTCCCACAAAGTGCACACATAAGCTTTATAGGTATAGAATTCAATTTTGACTAATGAAGTCAAGAATTTTATATTCTACTAATACATGTTCATCGACTAAATTTTAATAAAAAATTTATACATTTTTTGAAAATAAATATTGTCGATTATCTTTCAGGTATATCTATGATTTTGGTAGGAGATTTAGCCCAGTTGCCTCCAATCAATGATAGACCAGCATATAACAATAATAAACGAGCAAAGTTACTATGGGAGGAATTTAAAATTGTAGTTACATTAGATAAAATATTCAGACAAGATAGAAAAAACATTCAACACCAAAGATTTCGTCAACTTTTGACAAATATAAGAGATGCAAACCCACAAATTGATGACTAAGAGTTGTTAATGATGAAAACCCCTACTAACATAGATGATGCAAGCAATGCTAAGTTTGAAAACAGTGTCCATTTGTTTTCCATGAATGACAATGTGCATAGTCATAATAAAATAATGTTATATTCATTGAAGAATCATGTTGCATGTAGTGTTGCAACAAAACCAGGAAGTGTTAATACAGTAGAAGATTGTTCAAGTTTTGAACTTGATCTAGAATTATTGATCAATAAGAATTCAAGGATCATGTTGACTTTGAATCTTTAGATACAAGTAGGTCTTGTAAATGCAGCCCTCAGATATATTCAAAAGATTGTATACAAACCAGGAAGTGCTTCACCTGAACCACCAACATATGTGATGGTTGAGTTTGATAATTATTCAGGAATACCATTTGAAAATCAACATCCAAATGCAATTCCAATAACAACAATATAGAAGGGAAAAACACTTCAATTACCATTGAGATTGGCATGGGCATTAACTATACATAAATCTAAGGGATTGACTTTTTCATAGGCAACGATTGATATAGGACCAGGAGAAAGAACAGGATTGACATTTGTAGCAATATCTCATGTAAAATCTTGAGATGGTCTCAGAATAATGCCACCATTCACATATGACCGTTATGAGAAAATGAAAAAGTGTAGACAACTTGCCAAGTGTAAGGCTGAAGTATACAATTGATGCAATATACTTTTTGTGGAAATTTTCTTCAATGAATTTCATACATGTGTTCTTTTTTGCCACCATAATAATTGCTAATATTATATATACTATTATACATGCTTTCACAATGTCTTTTCAATAAATTTGCTTCAATGGCTTTAATATGTGTTCTTTTTGGGCACCACAATAATTGTTAACATATTATACATAATTGTGTGTTTTTCAACTACCATAATAAATTTTTTTTTTAAATACTTCATTGTATGCTTTTGTAATTTCTATTGATTAAAAATAAATGATAAAAAATTCTTAAATAAATTTAAGAATGCCAAGTTATTTATTGAATTCAATTTCCAATATAACTTAAATTTGAAATGTTTTTAATCTTTTTTCAACATCCATGTTTGCTAAATAAAAATCATGTAACTTTGCATTGCTTTTATATGGTTAATGTAAAATGAATTCTAAAATATGTGTTTTAATGGTCATTTTTGTGTTTCACTTTATACTTTAATAGTTATTTCCAAAAAGTTTCTAATAATTTACTTAATATACTAACCTTCAAGAAATTGCGTCTATATATATATCAATTCCATGAAATCTAAAGTGAGTTACTTTGATAGCATATATTTTCTTTATGCATTTTTTAAATTAATTTAGAAATTATATTCATTTTCTTATTTAATAGTAATGTAAGAGCTAATAATAATTTTCATGCACAACAAAATGTCAGATCAAATCCGTACAACATGGGCGTACAATCGGTTATCAAAAGATTACTCATATCTTCCACCCAATGTCCTCCTTCGTATAGGGAACCGAGTGTTTGATATTGGGTGAGAGATAGGATGGTGAAGAGAATAAATAACAATGGACCACAGACTTCTCAAATAAAATTTCTCAATTATGTTGTATACTTTAACTCCCTATATGAATCAAAGATCAAAATGAACTTAGATGTCAAATTTCATCATCTACAGATTGAGATTATAGATTTTTGTGATTGGTCAGTTGCTTTTTACCATGAGATTCGAGATCTTTACCTTGTCGAATGCATATGGAAGATCGCAATTAGCCCAACAGTAAATATCAAAAAACACACTCTATCTGATGAACTGAGTATGAAGTTCATGGGGTTTCTTAAGGGACCATCCAAAATTAGTAATCACATGAGCCCACTTGAATGGATTCTCGCAACTCTTAAGTTTAGATACTTCATTATATTCATAGTGCATCAGGTAATGCCATCATTTAGGTTGTTACATGATAACTATGATATACCTACCTTGTCTGTTGTGAAGTCCAACTTGACAATTAAAGTTCAGACTAATCTTGATGATACTGAAGATGGAGAGTTATTACCAGTGTATCCATGGTTAATTAGATGAAATGATTGTACAGAAATTATGTGACAAATATTCCCAAACTATATAAGCATTGTATCTATGAGTATATTCAATTTTGATAATATTTTAAAAATTGTGTGCTAGGTTTATTACTCATGCATAAATGTTTAGTTAAGTGGAAATATTTTTAAATGTTTATTCGACAAATGTTTGAAAAATCAGTCTTTAAACATAGTATTTATGTTTGAATTCAATCAAATATAAAGTTTAATTTTCTCTTATGAAATTATATTTTTTGGTGGTATTTCAAATGATTTTGGTGACATCCCAACATACTAAGCCAATTAATATGTTATTCAAATGGTTAAATCTTTTATTCAAAAATCTATTTAAATGAAATCAAATAATCAACTAATTGCATGAAATCTTGTAAAAATTTAGATAAAATTATTTATCAACTTAAACACATAACACATGGAAATTAATATACTAAATAATGCATAACAAACATCTAATCAAAGCAAATCTAACCTTAATAATTTTATTTTACAAAAAATTATGGATACTTTTGTTCTTATCATTCCTAAATGTTAACCTTAATTCTATTGTTAGGGTATGCATGAATAGGCATGCATGTCGTTTTGGTTGTTTATCTTTTCTTTGGTTTCATTTTAAAATGAAACCAAAGAAAAGATACCATTCAAGATTACCATTCATATCCCTCTCCTTCCCATAAAACTTCTCACCAAAAAACTTAATGAGGCTTTATTGTTCCACATTCCCTATGGAAGTTTTCTGCAAGTTTTCATTTTGTTGAACCTTGTTTTTACAATTTCTAACCTTATGACCCTTAATGTGACATTGATGGCAAACATTAGAATGATTTTTAAGGAAAATGTTTTGAACCCAAACTCCTGATTTTGAATTTATACACAATGTTTTTGGAAAATCTTAAGATGTATCTAGGAGGACATAGACCCTAACTAGTTTAGTTGGAAATTTGAAAAAATCATAATCATGTTTCAGGAAGATTCCTAATTGATTGGCTAGAATCTCAACAATTTCAGGCTCTTTGTATTCCAAAGGCAGAGAATGTGTTTGTAACCAGAATGGCACAAACTTAATTTTGGTTGTTTTAGGGTTAACATTTGGATACCAGAGTTGTGTGAATAAACTCGATCCCTCAAAGACTTGTGACTTAACCCTAAAAACCATATCTCTCTCCTTTTTTGATGAAAAGGGGACAATGAAAAACCCATTTCCTTGATCTACATAAAAACTTGATTTGCCCCATCCCAATCTTGATAAATCAAATTCTTTGAAAGAGCAATTGGAGGCAAAAAATGCCAAAACTTACAAATATCTCGTAGATATTGAGACTGCAAGTAGAGCAGGTCCTTCGAAAGGGTTACAATAACACGTCTTGAATGCCTTTGATTTTGGTAATGTGTATTCGACAATCTTGTTCATTCCTCTTTTGGCACCCACACACTCCTTTGCTACTCATGTACAAATTGATTGCGCTCCCTTAAACGACCTCCATCAAGATCTTTAATCTATGGTTCCTTCAAAGTTTGATTCTTAAAATTTCTTTCAACCAAATTCATATCTAGAACAATATTGTTCGAGTATGTCAAAGGAGAGTCATTTGATAGTGAGATCTGACTTTGTCGCACCTCTTGACCATATTGACACTACTTCTAAATGTTGTTATGATGCAGGGCCTTGTAAAGAGGGATATTATTAGCAAATGAATACCTTAGAGGAACATTATTAGGAAACGTCAAAGGATGTTCATTGGGAGAGCCTTCTGAATCATAACCACAAATATCAAAAGTCTCATGCATTGCTTTAGACAATTGTTTTCTTGGAAACCGGGATTGCTAGGCGCGGGAAGAAACAAGCTTTGTTTCAACATAGCCTTGCCAACATGGATCTCCATTGTACCCCTAAAAATGACCTCGAGAACGATGATAGTGCTTCATTACTTCTCATCACATGGTGAGGATTCACCTACTCAACTAGATAATGATAGTATCTTCAAAAATCATGCTAGTGCTTCATTACCCCAATCTAAACCTATGTACAATTTTGTATCACCATTTTACTTGGATAACCTTTGATGCAACCATTTTCCTATCATGTACATTAAGCTCCTTTTACTTTAGAGGACAATTCACAACCAATATTTTTATATTCATCTCTTAATGCTTGATAAGCTATAGTTACAAAGAGAATATGTTCTTGGTTACAATTTAAATTCTCAAGATAAGTTTAACAACACTTCAATCATGCACAACCATAGGTGGGACCTCACTGCAAAGGGCCTTATATTACATGACAAAAGGGCCATTCACTTCTGAAAGTTACTTGTCTAATCCCTTTGAGGTCCAAATTTATTTTTTAGGGTACGCTCCTGAAAGTCACTTGTCTAATCCCTTTGATGTCCAAAGTTATTTTTTAGGGTTTTGTTGGTTTAATACCTTTAATTATTTCCATCTCAAGGGCTTTATGGCTTTTAGTTAAACGGAGCATCACCTGATTCTCACCCCTCTATACTATAGATGAAAGCAATCTGGGCCTTGCTCGGTACTATTGTTTTAGGATCATCGCTTAAGGCCTTGAGACAGCTCAAGCAAATGGCCTACCTTTAGAGACTTAATCCCTTCCTTTTAATGGGCTTAGTATAGGAATTTGGATTGGTTTAGAAGCTTACTTTAATTTCCAATGTGTCATTAAGGATAGCCATTTTTGGGTTTCCTTGAGTGTTTGATGGTTCGGCCTCTAGCTAGGCCTACTAACACTAATACATTAATACTACCTATTAGAATTGTTAACATTCTTTTAATCCTAATTAATTATTCTGAAAAGCAAACTACAACTAGGTTTCAAGATTGAGTAGCTCATTTTCTTGATTATTGCACCTTTGAGTTTGGAAACATACCTTGACCTTGGTGCTTCCATACCACTTTTTGTGTTTTATGTAAAAGTTGAGGTCGAGTTAGCATCACCACCCTTTTCTGATGATAATATTGCTTCAACCCCCGCTATGCTTGTTTGACAACCTTCAATAATAGATATAGACTAATTGATCCCTTGATTAGCTAAAAAATCTACTACCCTCTTTGCCTCCCAGTAAATGTGCTTTGTAGATTAGGCCTCCACCTCTTGTATTAACTCTTTGATTTAGGATACCTTAGTTTGTAGGTTCCAGTCTCCAATTTTTCCACTAAGAATTGTATTTATACATACTGTGGAATCACATACTATTTCTATATATTTTTACGCCTTTCTCTTTACACAACTGCAGTCCATGTATTATACCTTCAATCTCTACCGCATTATTCGTTATTGCAAGTATTTTTATTGATAGGGTTGCAACTAGATTACCTTTCTCATTATGTATTAGGCATCCTACATCGGACAATCCAAGGTTTCCCCATATGCTCCATCAATATTTAATTTAAATCTTCAACTTGGAGGGGGTAACCATTTTTCTTTGAGTCTTTTAGTTTTGGAGTTTGGTGCAAATTGAAAAAGGGTTAAACTTTTAATGTTTTCCATGTTTTCAAAAGTTCATCGTCTTAGTTTGAAAATTTTGCTTTCCTCTGTAACTTAATATGAGAATTCATCCATTCAAATATGTTATTTTCAATCATTTGCAACACTTTGTTTACTTTGATTTATTCTAAAAACAATCTATTACACTCTTTCTAGATATTCCAAATTAGATTGATGTTGTTGCCTACGATATTTGAGCCCAGAACACCTTTTTAAAGATAGGCCAACTAATAAAGAGGTCCCACTGTTTGTGTAATAAGCTTGGTTCTAATTTCACAAGATAATACAATCCTAATATAGTAAATATGCTCATATCTGAGAAATTAATTCAAACAAATAACTAACACAAATTGCTTCAGAACACTAAAGAATCAACACTGTGAGTAAACAGAATAACGATGCTCAAATTTTATTGTGTCAAACATAAAATTGAATGTTTCTAACTCCAGCGCATACAATCATAACATTCCAATTTAACTTGATCAAATAACCCTTACAAAAAATTGAGACCAAAGTATTAGCATTGTTACATGCCTCCAACAATCTCGTATGAATAACAAGTTCACTTTAGATCTTTATGATGATTGGCCACAATTACCTGATCGCTATCAATCACACTGGGGCTTCCATATGATGATCAGGGGTATTTCATTCTCATATAGCAAGTACTTTCACCAGAGATGGAGTACTAAATCAAAATGCCACACCCAGCAGTATACTCCAAAATTCGTCAAGAAATGGGTGTGATCGAGGTCCTATTTGAGGTGAGTGACACCCAGAGTCTTCCTCCAAACAGTTGCTCCAGATATGTGATTGTGATCCTATGTTGATGGTAGCACTACTTCTAGAACCTCTGCTAGTGTTAAGTGAGCCTAAAAATGGTCTTTGGCAAGAGCCTAAGCTTGGCCAAAGTGATTGATCACCTCTTTCATCAACCTTCACCTGTAGGCTCTGAGACACTAGTAGTCAATTAGAGTGCGAAGATGAAGATTTAAATACGAAATGCAAGAGGAGAGGTATCGTTCTCAACTTGATGTGAACTGCAGGGCGTTTCATCCCTCCTCAGTTCGCCATGACATTTAGCCCAATTTTGTGATGCTCAAGACAAAGCAACGAACTAACATAAATACTAGTTTCAAAGGAGTCTTCCAATAGGTCAACCAACAAAAAAAAATTAAATATTTTTCGTAGGTGCCAAACTCAAAGGAGTCGGCCAAGTAATTAAATAATTTAAATTATTATTATTTATTATTGTGATAGTGTTAAAATTATTATTATTTATTATTGTGAGTGACACCCAGAGTCTTCCTCCAAACAATTGCTCCAGATATGTGATTGTGATCCTATGTTGATGGTAGCACTACTTCTAGAACCTCTGCTAGTGTTAAGCGAGCCTAAAAATGGTCTTTGGCAAGAGCCTAAGCTTGGCCAAAGTGATTGATCACCTCTTTCATCAACCTTCACCCGTAGGCTCTGAGACACTAGTAGTCAATTAGAGTGCGAAAATGAAGATTTAAATACGAAATGCAATAGGAGAGGTATCGTTCTCAACTTGATGTGAACTGCAGGGCGTTTCATCCCTCCTTAGTTCGCCATGACATTTAGCCCAATTTTGTGATGCTCAAGACAAAGCAACGAACTAACATAAATACTAGTTTCAAAGGAGTCTTCCATTAGGCCAGCCAACAAAAAAAATTTAAATATTTTTCCTAGGTGCCAAACTCAAAGGAGTCGGCCAAGTAATTAAATAATTTAAATTATTATTATTTATTATTGTGATAGTGTTAAAAGACACTTTTTAAATGTTTTCCCTCCAAATCTAGTTTGAATTGTTTGGGAAATGACAATCCCCTCTGCCAAATTGTTGCTTGTCCTCAAACAACCTCAAGTTAGGGTGCTCAAAGATCTCCACGCCTTCCCAAGTTGCATCCTCGATTGGTAGATTTTTTTTATTTCACTAAATATTTTGGAATGACCTTGTTTTGTAGCCTTTTCTCCCTCACATCTAGCAGAGTTTCAAGCTCGAGTATCAGTTTGCCTTCATCATCAAGCGGTGGCACCGCTATTGAGGGTACAATTTGTTGTCCAAGTGCCCTTTTTAGGCATGACACATGAAAGATTTTATGAATCCTACTATCCTTGGGAAGTTCCAACTCATACACAACTTCACCTAGCCTTCTTAGGATCTTGTAGGGGCCATAAAATCAAGGTTTCAACTTCTCTACTCCACTCCCTTTGTGGGTGGATTATCGATACAATTTGAGATAAACCTATCACCCACCTTGAAAACTCTCTCCATTCTACGCAGATTTGTGTATATTTTCTATTGGTTATCAACATGCAGTAAGTTCTCATTAAGGACATTAATGATATCCACATTTTGTTGCACCATATCTCTGGCACTCGACACTCTACTATCCGCAAGAATCAAATTCGTGAAAGAAGTGGCATCATATCCATAAAGTGCTTTGAAAGGAAACATACCAATGGACATATGATGTGTGGTGTTGTAGAAAAATAACCCTAGATGTAACCATTTCACCCAAACTGATTGTCGCCCTATCACGTAGTTCCTTAGGTACCCCTCAATCCACTTGTTCACTACCTCAATTTGTCCATCCATTTGAGGGTGGTACCTAGTGCTTGGAGTAAATTTTGTGTGAGACAAATGAAAGAGTTCTTTCCAAAATAAGTTGATAAACCTGCTGTCCCTGTCACTCACAATGTTCTTTAGCAACCAATAGAGCTTAAATATTTCTCTAAAAAATAGATCACCAACTTGAGGGGCCTTAAATTATGAAGTAATGGCATGAAAATGAGCATACTTTGTGAGCCTATCCACCACCACATATATACAATCCTTACCTTGCACCTTAGGTAGTCCAATGATGATATCCATGGAGATGTCTTCCCATTTTTTATTTAGAATTGGTAGGGAATGCAACAAACCTGCTGGTAAGACATGCTCGGTCTTGTTTTGTTGGCACGCCACACACTCTCTGACATGTTGCAGTGTATCATTCTTTAGTTTGTTCCAAAAAAAACACTCTCGCTTGTATGTCTTATAGAAACCCGGATGACCAGCAAGAGGTGTGTCATGACAAACTCTTATGATCTTCTCCTTGGCCTTGGAATTTGGTACAAGATACACTCATTCCTTATAGAGGATGGGGTCTTCAATCACTTTGTACCTATCATCAAGTCACTTCCCCTCCAAAATATTAGTAGCAAATGAATCTTTGGCATACTCAGCTATTATGGCAACTGTCCAATCAGCAGATATACTAGACATAAAGCAGAAATAAGGCTTCCTAGAGAGTGCCTTAGCCATCACATTATTCTTTCCTTTCACATATTCAATATCAAAATCATAGGCTTGGAACTTGCTTACCCATTTTTTATTGTCTATCATTCAAATCATGTTGATTGAGGAAGAACTTGAGGTTGTTATGATCCTTCTTCACCACAAACTTCCCAAAAACCGAGTACTATTTGAATTTGGCAAGGCCATGCATGATAGCCAACATCTTCTTGTCATAAATGGAGAAGAATTTCTCTGAATTTGTAAGCTTCCTACTCTCATATGCAAAGGGATGCTTATTTTGCATCAAAACTACCCCAATGCCCTCTCTTGAAGCATCACACTCAATTACAAAAGGAATTGTGAAATTTGGAATAGCCAAAGCAGGGCATAAACTTATTACCTTCTTAAGCTTATCAAAAGCTTGTTGCATTGTAGGACTCCAAGAAAATGCTCCTTTCCTTGTCAAGTTGGTTAATGCAGCTACAAGTTCTCAAAAACCCCTCACAAACCTCTTGTAATAGCTGCATAGGCCTATAAATCCCCTCAACTGTGACAAGTTATTGGGTCTAGGACAATCCTAAATTGCCTTGATCTTCTCCTCATTGACGCTAACCCCTTGAGCACTAATCTTATGCCCCAAGTATAAAATTCCAGTCATCCCATACTCACATTTTAAAATCTTGACATAAAATGATGCTCAAGTATGTCAAGCACCTCCCTATATGCTTCAAGTGATCCTCCCATGTCCTACTATAGATCAAGATTTCATCAAAGAAAACCAAAACAAATTTCTTCAACTAAAGAATGAATACCTGATTCATACATGACTAGAAAGTAGTAGAGGCATTGGTCAACCCAAATGGCATAACCAAGAACTCAAAGTGCCCATAGTGACACCTAAAAATTGTCTTATGCACATCCTCCTCCCTTACTCTAATCTGGTGATATCCCAAGCACAAATCAATCTTGGAGAAGTATACTACACCATGGAGCTCATCTATCAACTCATCGATCCTGGGAATTGGATGGGAATGGGATAGTGGCTCTTGATTATTTTCTTATTGAGTGCTCTATAATCAATGCACATCCTCAATGTCCCATCCTTCTTTACCAACACTACAAATGAAGCAAAAGGGCTAAAGTTGGTACAGATGTGCCCCATGTCCAACAAACCTTGATTGCCTTCTTAATTTCCTCTTTATTCACTTTAGGATGTTGATAAGGAGTGGTGATGACGGGCTTGGCTCCCTCCTTAAGCTCAATCACATGTTGGAATCCTTGATCAAGTGACAATCTGGATTGGATATCTTGAAATTTCTTGCACTTCTCATCTAGAATGGACTAGATGTCGATGGGATAAGTTCCTCCTTCCTTTGGAGGTCAAGTATTTGTGATCAAACATTCTACTACCCAAGCCACCTCATCTCTGTGAAAAGATCGCTCCATTCTTTTAGCTTAAACTACCATTGGACCATTCTTGGAAAGGCCTTGAAGGACAATCTCATTCCCATTATGTTTGAACTTCAACTCCATGGTTTGGTAGTTGATGGTGTACTCTCCAAGTGAATGTAACCATTGTACTCTTAAGACCACATTTGTATCACTAATGTCAACAACATAAAAATCATCTCACCCTATGTCCTCCTAAGATCAGCTCCATATGTTCAATCCAGCTAGTGCAAGAAAGGATGTTACCACCTGTGGTTGAAACATCAAATCCCTTGAAGTCTTTTTCCTTCAAACCCATCTTGGCCACGGTCCTCTTATCAATGAAATTATGAGTAGTTTTGTTGTCTATCAATATTGTTACTCTTTGTCATTGAAGAACCCCTATAACATAGACAAAATGGTATCGTGGTTCTCCTAAAAGTGCTACAAGGGTGCCTCCCATAAGTTCTCCTTCCATGGTTATCTCTTGCTCAACTCCCTTAATAGCCTCCTCGAATTCCTCTTCTTCAACTTCCACTTCATCATCGGAGGCCACGTCATGTAATGGATTTGGCCTTTCCCCGAGCATGTATGGCTTTGAGTCCAAGGTTCCTTACAATTAAAACACAAGCCTTTTCAATGAAGCTCATTCTTAGATGTGTCCATTCCATTAGGCCTAGGGGGGTAGATCTTAGGTGGATGAGTAGTCTTAGAGAAGGTTTTCCTTTGTTGCCTTATCGAGGTGCCTTTGATCATGGGTTTATCCTTCTTGGTGGAGTCTTCAAGGTTCAAGGCTCTTCAAATGGCTTCTTCCAATGATGTTGGCTCTAAAGCCCTTAACAAACCCCGAAAAGAATCTGATAGCCCCTTGATGAAAAGGAACATGAGCTTCTTATATGAAACATTTGGAACCATAACAACTAACCTTTGCAATTCTGCAACATAATCATCAATGGTTCCAAGTTGTTTTACTTTTGTTAGCTCTTGGAAGTACACTTCAGGATCCCTTCTATCGAACCTCTCCATAAGATTTTGTGTGAAATCTGCATATGTAGTAACAAGATCAAATCCTTGAGTCACACTACCATGGTGCCACCATTCATGAGCTACACCTTCTAAGTGTAAAATGGAAAACTTGATTGCTTCATCTTCATACATAGGGTAGGGGGAGAAGTAAGTGTCAAGCTTTTGAACCCATGTGTGTGTAGTACCCTTCCTTGAACCATCCAATGTAGGGAGTGAGAGTTTGCTCACTTTATGTTGGAGGCCTTTATTGGATTGTTGCAAATGTTGCCTTACATCCCTTCTAAGTCCCTTCCTAGCATTAGTGTATTGGTCAAAGGGAATCTTTGCTTGTGTACCAATGTCAAGCTTCATGTAATCTTCTAGAATGCTATTAAAATTAGATGGATTCTACCCTTCTTCCTCTTAGGGTATCTCTATCCTAGGTAGGAAAGTGGTTGGGAAGGTCTGAGGGTCGACCCTTTTGAGGTTTTGCTATGATTTCCCCCTCCAGATTGATCAAAATTGCCTTCATCTGCAACATTCAGTGTTGATTTGTTGTTGGCAAGTGTGTTAATGAGGGTCTACATCATCTGTACCAACATCTAATTCACTTGTTTTTGTTCTTGCAAGAACAATTTGAACTCAAAACTTGAATTTGCCATCTTTTTCTTACCTCTGCCTCCTATTCCACTATTCCCATCTTGAGAGGATGCTTCATCCTTCTTCCTCTCTCTCAATTGCCCTCAAATCTTTTTGACTCAGTTGCATAAAAATCAGATCGTCTGTAGGTTGGTCATTATTGTGGCTCTGATACCATTGTAATAAGCATGGTTCTAATTTCACAAGATAATACAATCTTGATATAGTAAATATGCTCAAATTTGAGAAATTAATTCAAACAAATAATTAACACAAATTGGTTTAAAACATTGAAGAATCGACACTATGAGTAATCAAAATAACAGTGCTCGAATTTTATTATCTTAAACATAAAATTCACTGTTTCTAACTCCAACGCATACAATCATAGCATTCCAGTTTAACCTAATAATAAAGACCTAGTCAAATAACCCTTATGAAAAATTCAGACCAGAGTATTAGCATTGTTACACACTTTCAACAAGCCCATATGAATAACAAGTTCACTTCAAATCTCTATGATGATTTTCCACAATGACCTTATCACTATCAATCACACTCCTTGGCTTTCATATGATGATCAGAAGTATTTCATTCTCTTGTAGCAAGTACTTTTGCCAGAGATGGAGTACTAAATCAGAACATCACACCCAATAGTATACTCCAAAATTCATTAAGAAATGGGTGCAATCAAGGTCTTATCTAAGGTGAGTGACGCCCAAAGTCTTCCTCGAAATGGTTGCTCCAAATATGTGATTGTGACCCTTTGTTGGTGGTAGCGCTACTTCCAGAACCTCTATTGGTGTTAAGCAAGCCTAAAAATGGTCTTTGGCCAAAGCCTAAGCTCGACCAAAGTGACTAATCACCTCTTTCATCAACCTCCGTCGAAGGATCTGAGACACCAGTAATCAATCAAAGAGTATACAAAAATGAAGATTTAAACACAAAATGCAGGTGGAGAGGTTTCACTCTCAACCTAATGTGAACTACAAGGGGTTTCGTCCCTTCTTAGTTCGCCATGACATTTAGCCCAATTCTATGATGCTAAAGACAAGGCAACAAACTAAAATAAATACTAGCTTCAAAGGAGCCTTCTAATAGGTTGGTGAGCAGAAGAAATTTAAATATTTTTCCTAGGCACCAAACTCAAAGGAGTCGGCTAGGCAATTAAATAATTTAAATATTATTTATTAATAATTTAAATTATTGTTTATTATCGTGATAGTGTTAAAAGACACGTTTTAAAGTGTTTTCCCTCCAAATCCAGTTTGAATTGTTTGGGACATGACAATTTGTTTCTTCTTCGCATTACCCACCCCAATTTGTTTTGTAGCCAATCCCGAGGTATAATATCAATCCCAATTCGAATTGTTTGGGACATGACAGTTTGTTGCTTCTTGGCATTACCCACCCCAATTTGTTTTGTAATCAATCTTGAGGTATAATATATTTAATATTAACACAAATATTTTTAAAAATTAAATAATTATCATAAATATATAATAAATTATAGGCTATTAATAAAGTTTAATAATTTAATTTAAAATTTAAAATTAATTTTCCAAATAAAATTTAAATTGTCATAAAAATTAATACTTTTAATTGAAGCAATTAATTTTTAATTTTTAGTTTTTATAAATTCTATTGTAAACTTAATAATATAATTTAAAATTTATTTATTAAAAGAATATAAACAAATATAAAATAAATTAAATTAAAACCAAAAACAGTAAAAATTGTAAAGCCATGACTAAAACATTCTAAGGAAAACAGTAAAAATAGTAAAGCCATGACTAAACATTCCAAGGAAAACTTGAACTTGGAAATATAATAACAGAGCTAGAATGTTTTAATCAGTGTACATACCTGATCTTGACTATATTGTACATACCTCTTGCATATTGCCCAACTCAAGCTTCCCTAGTAATCTTGTAGCCAAATGTTTTGTTATATAGAAATTTCAAGTCTTCCCTTGAGAGCTGGCAATCTTCGTTCCATTTCCATTAAATTGAAGCGAGTCTTCCAGTCTTCCACATCTCTGCAAAGATAGTTGTTCAAAACCACATTAAGATAAAATAATAGTACAACTATCTACCCTATCTCTTACATTAACTCAAGTACAACATTCCACCCTGTCTCTTACATTAACTCAAGTACAACTATCACAAAACAGAAACAAAGAATTTTCTTATCTTGTAAGTGATTTTTATTACAACCTCAAGTCAAAACGGATATATTCACATGATCAGAGATATTGGTTATTACTGATTAATACTAAGAATATATATTTTGGTGGCACTTTGTGTTGGAACCATCTATTTTGATGTCGGAACTGGATACACAACCATCCTGGTGAACATTTATTTTTCAAAGTTGGTTGCATATAATATATTCTCCATTGGCCTATCCTTATAGTAGTTTGTTTAATTTAATTTTCCTGGTTTAATTATGTTCTGACAGGCTAGCAGCTCCTGTGGTGCTTTTGTATCTGGTTTCATGACCTTCATGCCAATTGGAGGCTTTCCTTCATTTATAGAGTAGATGAAGGTGTGATTTCTGAACTGCACTGCATACTGACAATGCTGAAATACCCGAATCTAAAACAGGGCAACCAAATGATTCCAAAAGTTCAATAATCAAAAACTAACCAGGGGGTCCCCACCTTTAATCTTGACAACAGTTGCTCCAGCCTGGGCGAAACTAAGCAGGAGTTGATGAATCTAATCCTACGGGAACAAAAAAACAATCATTTATTTATAAACCTCCGACTTCAGATGTTTGAAAATTGAGAAATAGACCTACCAACCTGAGTCCGACTATGGTAACCAGCAGCCTTTTCGACATTTAACAGTGTGGCTCCAGAGTGAACCATGTCCCATATGTATGTGAAGACAAGGCGGTCATAGAGAACAAGATCAGTTGTTTGTAGTTCATCTTCAAAGGGTTTGGATAAAAAAAAATTACAGTTTATTTAAGATGATTTACAGAACATAAAGCACAAAGTCAACAGCAAACTCATGTAAATGTGATTTAAAATTTTGTTAAAAATCTATATGACATTGTTTCATTCACTCCAATCTGTTACATAACGAAGAAACTCTGTAACTATTGAAAATTTTATTAATCAAGTCAATGATTTTGTGAAACTGGATGCAGAGCTAGAAGTTTCTACGTGCAGGTATGTGAGGCTCTATGTCATGATTGATATTTCAAAGCCCGTCATCATACACACTATCAAGATTTGCTCTTCACAAGGAAACTAGACACAATTTTTGAACTTTGAAGGGTTGCCCTTGAGGTGCTTTCACTACAACACGATCAGCCATAAAATCTTTGGATTTTCTACCAAATCTTCTCCTGGCTTGTGGTCTGTAAATCTCATGAAATGGGTGCAAAAACCAGACAGCCCTGACAGATTTTATTTGGCACAACCATGGGCACATTTTTTAGCAGTTTTCACTATCCATCTCACAGCCTCAAGGTGTAGACAGGGATTTGGTTCTCCAATTGTGCCCCATGTGGCTGTACCTAGGGAAACGACATTAATACCCTCCATAATTGCCACTTACCAGTCTTAAAAGTGGATATTATGTTACTACAAAGTTTAAAGATAGATTAATAAGTTTATTGCCATTGAAGTTCATGATATGGGTTTTGTGAACCACTATTTGTAAAAGATGGGTAATGAAGTGGGACTTGATATTAACACAGAGTTCATTTCTAATTGATAACATTAGAAAATACCAGATTGATATTCTTACATAAGTTCATGAGCCCAATATGTTTAATGATTAAAACAATTCAAAGAAATGAATACACTTTGATAATTACTCCATACCAATGTCTAATCATCTTACAAACTAGACACACATATATTTTAGGTAGGAGTAACAATGATATATCTCCGGAAATCATGCATTATTATAACAAATTTAATATACCTTTCCTTCTAAGTAGCGAAAAAGTTGTCTATAAACAAATTGGTTCCAAGAAGAACTTAAACCTAGACTAGAGATAGTGGATCAAGACATGAGAGCAAATATGAAAAGTTATACACTTTATAGATCTTTCACTGGATTATAAGCCTATTGCACAATTGTCAATATTTGATTTCATTCATATACAATTAATTGCTTTGTGTTACCTTTAGAAATTAAAATGCAAGGCAATTTTGGAAGGATTTCATGGGCTTTCATAGGTCTACAGATGGCATTACCACTAGTACTTGGGTTAGTCTGCAAAGATAGACAAATTGCATTCAGGTGATGGAATTTGGTTGTTTGAACTGACATTGCCTTCTTCAAATTTCAAGATTTTATTTTTCACATTTTGATTTATACAACCATGGAAATAGCTCTGTTTTATAGATTGAGCACCTCAATGGAAGCATAAAAAATCTACATCTCTTAACTTGACCAAGATTACTGAGTAGTAGTGGTTTGTTCCTCTTGCTTCTAGCTCTCCCAAATGTTAACAACCTCTATCACAAAATAATTTCAACTAGGTAAAAAGAAGATTAACATGACATAAAATGATTTTACCCAAATGAAGGGCAGAGTAACATCATTGTGCTTCCAATGAAGATCTAAATCTATAAAAATAGATAGAGCAACAAACACCATTGCAGATAAGATGAAAAAGTACAAAATTGAAATGTGAAGGAGATAACAAGAAGAAGTAAACAGAGAGATGCCAGGTAAATAAAAAAGTAAAACCTAGTTGTCATCGCTGCTCTGCATTTTCCTATTGAAAAGCATTCAATAACCGCAACAAAACAAATGAACATATTATAGCCTCCTAATTGACTACACAGCCTTGTGCATGCATCCTCATTTTGCATACATGCCTACCAAGGTACTAGCAACTGTAACATCTAAAAAACTCCCCTTCCTTTATCCTTTGATAGATGTTCATATCCTGTTTGAAAACCCCCATTTTGGCAAAGGGGGCAAACTGCAATGAAAAGTTGTGGAAAAGAGAAACATTTTGTTCATATCCCGCAATCTTGGCATAGCATGAGACCAAATCAAACAGTGAATGGCATATAGAATGAACCTATAACAAATTAGCCGAAGACATACGTTGGGTGTTTCCAACTTCGTAAATGCCCTAGCAGACAACAAAACATTGAAAATTCAGAATATGCAATATAAAAATACACCGGCAAATAGAAAGAATACGTGCATTGAGGAAATAATTCCATGTTGAGAGCTAGATGCCATAGAAGCACTAATGACCACCCTCTCAACAACGATATAAGGTTTAAACCCAGAAAATTGTAGCCACCATAGAATTTCTCTTGCTCCGTCCAATTATGGGTGAATGTATAGTGAAAATATTCGTGTTTTGATAACAAGAGTCTATCTTAATCTGTATGCCCTTCTTTCCTCGCTCTAAAGCATGCAACAGATACTTGCCTCTATACGTGCCCACACTCCCAGCCGATAACAGAGACACATCTATAGTCCACAAAACATTAGAAAACCATAAACAAAATTCGCTTGCCAGATTTTTGTCTTCAAATTTCTAAACGGGAAAAGCCAAAAACCCCAGATCCACCAAAACCCCTTACAGACTCCTCTAACACTTAAAAACCCCACCAAAACACTGCAAAATCAAAGCAGAAGAGAAACTCTGCAAGGATAGAAAACCCATATGGGCTCCTACAACAACTCACCAAAATACTACAAAATCAAAGCAGAAACGAAACCCCAAAAAGATAAACAACCAAAGCGACATGCATACCTCTAAATGCTTGGCCTTGACAATGGAGTATCTCGAGTATGTACATTATGCACACACGCAGCAAGGAAGTAATCGGCCCTAGAATGTCCATTACTGGCCTTTTTAACTATAGCCTTTGCAGGCGAACAGGGTGTAGATTTACAGAGCCTTTGAATGTATGGGGTTGGAGGATTGTTGGGCCTCTACCCCATTCACAGAATTTTGAAGCCCCTCTATGCATGAAAGAACCAAAACAGAACACCAAAATACTACAAAATCAAAGCAGAAATGAAACCAAAGAAAAGATAAACAACCAAAACGGCATGCATACCTGTTCATGTTTTGCCTTGACATATGGAGTATCCCCAGGTAACTTATGCACAACATGGAAGGAATCAGCCCTAGAAGGTCCATTACTGGCCTTCTTAACTATTTTCTCTACAGGAAAACAGGGTGCAGATTTACAGAGCCTTTTCGCGTATGGGGTTGGAGGATTCTTTTTACTGTTACTGTTGTTGTTGGGCCTCTGCCACATTCTGTCCATGGAAAATCTTTACAATTGCTAAACCTCTGCATGCATGAGAGAACCACAGACCCTCACACAAACAAACTCAGAAAAACAGAGATAGAAGTGCACAAATTGATTCAAATATTCAAATACTCAATAGAGTCGTTGAAATAAAGGATGTATAATATTAGAAAAAAGGTGGTAGTGAAGCATAGTTAAGTCTACTTGGACCATGTCTAAAATAAAGATGAAAATACATTAAAAGAGAACTAGAAATTTTCTATGAAATTTTTTGTTTTATAAAGGAGATGTAACTAATAAACAAAGCATAAGTTATAATTTAGAGTTTCATATGAAGATTAATCCTTTTAAGGAGCTCTTAGAATAATTCATTCTTAATATTGAATAAAATTAGTGGATTTTGAGAAAATCAAATTCTAGTGTAAACGATGTTTTTTTGTTTGGGTATCTCGCCCTCCAATATAGTAGAAAGAATTTCAAAAAAAATGGAACTAATCATGGCATCAAGGATTTGATGGATCCTCTTAATTCCACTTCGTGATTTGGCATATAACCCCATCATCATTTAATTATTTCAAACAATTTGATCGACGATGAATCTTGCTTCCTTTCTCCAAAAGTAAGGGAGGCCAAGGAGGCCACTAGAATGCCCTAAAACACATGGAAGAAACTACATAAAACTTGGTCCTTTTCTTTTAATTAAACTTCTAAAGAAGATGTAGATGGCAACAAAAAAATAGTTTAGACTCAAAGTATGTTGGGATAGTGTTACAATAAGTAAGGGAGGGGGTTCATGTCACAATTATGGAGGTGGTAGGATGAGGGATAAAAAAGAGTTTATGTTTCAAGTATAACTCTTATTGTGTTATGGTTAACACATTTTATCTTCTTGAATTAATTTATCTTTGATATACAGAGTAGTCCCAAATTTGAACAACTAGAGGATGCATTGAAGGCTAATTAATTATTATTGTAATAGTTAATTAAGATGATACTAGTTATATATATTGTATACCTTAGTGAAACAGATATATCTTAACCCTCACTTTCAATAAGTGAAAAAAAAAGTTATATATCCTTCATAGGTTACGTATTTCATTTCACACATATATTATGTTTGAATTCATAATTAATGGAATGTCATATTTATGCAACCCCATAAATGTTCTTAATGCTTAAAGTATCACATATTCTATTGTTATATTATATATTAGTATAAGACGCAATAATAAACTCAAATGTGTATTTTAAATATGTAAATTCTATTATTATTAACACATTAATAAATGATAATAAATAATACCTTAATTAATATGAATGATGACCACAATAATTATAAGGGTGAAAAAAGTGTCACTAGAAAGTAAACAATATAGCAATGGGAAAATTGTCGTATGAATCTTTTTTTTTAAATATAATTGTAGTAAATGAAATAACTCTAAAGTAAAATATATATAGCAACTTGATTTAAGATATGTAGTAAAGTTTAATATTATTTTATGCAATTTCATGAGATATAGGTATACATTTATACATATGTACCATTATACTAGCATCAACATCCTAAATGCATCCACCTAGGATAAATCTAAAGCTAAACTAAAATAAAAGTGAAACAACTCTTTTCACTGATGAGATATTTATGGAGGCATAATTTCATAATCTTTTTGACTTAGATTAATGTACCATTACCCCTAATCTTGAGAGAGCATTTTTATCTAAAAATAATCATCGATGCTAATGAACTACCAATTTTACCAATTTCCCCTATAACATATTAGATGAAATTTAGATATATTATTAACATTGAGCTATGGAATGCTCTTATACCATACCTCTTTTTGCTAAATTATTAGGTATCAATCATTTTTGTATACTTCTAGTCTTGTAATAGACTTGCAATATATACTCTAACTATAAAAACCCAGCCATGTCAACATTTTTTAAATATACAACACAAATCCACATGTAAGCATTACAATAACCATATTCAATAGCAACAATATAGTTAAGTTTGTTCAATTAAATGTCCTAATGTCAATTAACCAAAAGGAAGGATCATGTAGACCTTTGGTTACCTGATAAAGAGTAAGATCTAAAATTGGTATATCCTCTTGGTTGTTCAGGTTTCCCTATTGCATCCTCATGGGGTGCAACAAACCTAACCATGTGCACCACTTCCCTGTCCACCCAAACCAAGTGGACTCGTCAAGCTATTTCAAGATAAACTTGTAAGTTCTCTGGTTGTGGGATTGAAAGGTGATTGGCTTGATCAAGGCTCAACTATGAAGAGGCCTCAATGCATCCCATCCTATACAAGGGATCCATCCTCATCACAAGGGTTAAGTACAAGGTAATTTCTTAATAGGTATATAAGAGGAAGGTGACTCACTCCCACCCCATTCTACTGCATCCTAATAGAAAATAATGGCATTGTATTGCACACTAAACAAGGGATCCCATTCATTCATCGATCTTCTACACCAACTAGCATGGTGGTAAGTATGGGTCATTGTAGATTTTTCAATCGGGTCAAGGATTCAACATCTCATGCTACATTGGGGCAATATCCTCCAACCCAAGGGTCATATGGGATTATAATTGAATTCCCAAATACTGAACCTACCTAGCCTAGTGGATTCCAACTTCAATCATATATAGGCCATCAGTGACAAGTCTATCCACCTAGGAAGAAGTAGTATTTGTCATATACCACCTTATGACCTTAGTGATATTGAAATTTATATTCTTCTCAATGTGGGTAACACTTAGCATCAATCGCCCCATGGTATAGGTGAATACTAGTGAAACCTCCTGATATAATGGTTAGCTCTTATTGCAGTTACCAACATGGTAGGGTGACTACTCATATAACTGTTACCATATCAAATATCAAATAGCCCCTACCAATCCACCTTTGTGAACCAAGTGAATGCTAACTAATCCAAAAGATACAATAATAGATCTAAGCTTTCGCCATTGGCATGGTCAAATGACTGTTTTTCTACGATTCAATATCCCAAAGGTTCACAATTGGGTATTCTCTAACCCGATTCTTACTAGAATTATAAATAACAATATAGACTCAACCTAGTTTAGGAATTCTAAGGTGATTGATTAGTTGATTGGTATAGTTAAAGATAATTATTGTAAACCTTCTATATATATGGTTAGTAATTGATAACATGCAACCCACATCATATCAAATGTTCTAGTGTTATACTGAGTACTTTTTAGGGAGAAAGAGGGTATTCTTAGGCAATACATATATTTCTAATTTAAATTTCTACCTACCCATAAATTTGATAAACTACAATTGTGAGCAATGTTTTCCATCTTTATTTCTGACCTTAATGATGTTCTGATAAGATTACCATGGATAATCTAATTATAGACTTGATTGAAACTACAAAATTTGTTACATTTAGTTCATTTATAAATATATACTCATTTATGGTGTATGGAATAGTTTTTTCAAGGTATCTATGTTGTTACTCATTCTAACAAGGCTTGTTTGTTAAGAATATAATATATTTTAAATTTCTAAACCTTGTTAATTCTTAAGTCTATTGATCCATTAAATTTTGATTCAATATCCTTTACAAGTTCCACTTGAGCTAGATAGAGAGCTAAAAAATAGCACTTAAGATAAAACTCTTCCTCCTATAATGGCAAGGTTGTAGAGTCATGAAAATGATTTCAAGACATGATGACACCCCAACACTTATACTAGTCCTGATGGAAGTTTAGTTGGACAATCTAGTCAAGTTGAGAGTAAAAGTCTCATTAGTCACAAATGAAGGCTCACATTACTATACAAATGTAGTAGATGTTTTCACCATACATGAACTAAAAATAATAAAAGGAAAATAATGGTCTTCTACTAGTTTCAAGGCCATACGACTGGAGAGAAGAAGAAAGGAAAGACACTAATGAAACAAAGTTTTATGAAAGTTTGTAGTTAACCACATAGATGCCAAATAATTATGATTCTTCCCTTCTACTAGAGTATAAAGCTCTTGGCTATGAGTGTAATATATATGCATGTCACTTAATTTCTTAAATGAATTTTTTTTACATCATAAATCATTGTCAAGGATGAGAATGGGCCCTTGAGTGTTACTATTAAATTTATTATGTCATCAAGGTTGTTCATCATATCTATAAGTGATAATCTTTAAAATGCAAGAGAACACATTTAGAGTTCAAGAGTGAGTTACTTAATCCAATGTTTTTGATATAAAGCTATCTTGTGATTGTTGTGAACCGATATACTCAAGATGAATAGTTAGTACTAATATTATACATTTGCAATTAAGATTGTAAACTATATATAGAAATCTCGAACATACTTAGCACTTCATAGTGATTATTTAGCTACTCACAAACCGTATATACCAAGTCCATCCATATTTACTAGGATGAAAGTATGTTCAATGTTGTAATATTTTGGACTAACCTAGAGAGGTAGATGAAAATACCCATCTAGCCTTAATAGATTTTATAAAAGTCTTACATTGTATATGTATATATATACATATTAAAATATATGTATCTATGTATGTATCGATAATATTACATACGTACATGTGTATATATATATATATATAATAATGAATATAAGTAAATGATAATAGAAGCCAGCGCAATATGAATGGAGGACTGCGCATGTAATGTGTATGAGAGGAGGAGCTTATAAGCCAGCATTTACTGTCTTTGACCAGTGCTAAAACCTTTATATGTTGTGCATAATACGCTCAAGAAAGGGAGTCTAACACAACGCATAAGTATATAAAGTGGAGTTTAAATGCAGTGTATAAATGAGAGACAAAACCAGGTCATAAAGTATGTAAGAATAAGTCAAACCAAAGGAAGAAGCACGTATTCAAGATCATGCGCAGCTGTGTTAAGATTTGAAGGGATGTGTAAATTGTTTTAAATGCCATATGAATCAGTGAAATCCCCCGCTGTAAACTTGGGCGCCAAAATTTGAAGGTGTCACGCCATATTATCAAGAGTTTGGAATGTTTAAGAGGTCTTCAAATTATGTGTAAACTTGCAAATAGAATAGAATAGAGATCCATTCAAGTGTAAACTTGGCAACATTTTGTAAAGGAATTCGAATTAGGAAACTTGTTTTAAGCTTGCTGTCCCATATATCAGGTTGACTTAGCCATTTAAATGGTGAGGAGTGTGATGTGTTGTAAACCTTTGAGTTAGCTAGGTGAGTCGTTACATGAGGACGGAAAGGTGGTAAAAATACTAACTTGTTTGTAGCCTTTGGTTTATCCCAAATTATTATAAATAGAGGTGCTCATTCTACCAAATGCTTCACTTGTCAATCTGATTTTCTTATGTTATTTTGCCACAATTTCTATGCAAAGAGAGTTGAGAGTTTGTGAGGTTGAGAGTTTTTTTGTTGATTCACATTGGATTTGTGGAGAGAACTAGTTAGAGGCTAGAAGAGGATTTTGGAGGTTGTTCTTGGAGGAAGTTGCAAGCAAGCTAGAGCCATTAAGCTGGGAGAGAGAATTAATCAGTTGGAGCTTTAAATAGGCATGTTGATTTCTACTCCTTTGTTATTATGTTGGAAAAATTGTTTATTATACTATCATGTTGAAAGATTGTCTTTTACTTATGTGAGATGCTTGTATATGCATGCATGCTTCATGGTTGTTTATTATGTTAGAGAAACTTGTCATATTGGTTTAATATTTGTATATTCCCTATATGGAAAAATAGTAGATGATGTTTCTATTTTGATTATACATAGTTAGTCTATATTATACATATGTAGAATGCAATGATAAATGTGGTTTACATCGATGTCTTGAGGTAACTTAAATTTGTTAGGTTATAATGCTAGGTAAACCTTGGGAATAATGAGGTTAACAATACAAAATAATGATAGTATGAAAGACATGTCATCGTTGATAGGATGTGACATCATGCAAACCATATTGTTAATCTATACTTGAATGATCACTTGATCATTGCTTTACTTTTGATTGAAACCCTAGGTTGAGAATAACCTACTAGGTTGGGATATTTACTTGATTATTGATTGAAACCCTATGTTGAGATTAACCTACTAGGTTGGGATATTTACTTGATTATAAGTTGAAACCCTAGGTTGAGATTAACCTACTTGGTTGGGTTGTTTATTTGATCTTTGTTTAAAGCACATAGGTTGAGATTAACCTATATGATCAAATTGATCGTTGATTGTTGATTTTATCTTTGATTGGGGTCATTTAATGTTGAACATTATACTTTTGATTGAGATCATTTTGAGGTAATTTATTGATGGGAGTCTTTTATTGTTGATATTACACTCTTTAAAGGGGACTTTTATTGTTGGATTGTACTTTTGAAATAGAGTCATTTAACGTTATGAGGATATGTTCATCTGTGTGGTTAATTGGTAAGATAGAGTTGTTTTTAGTTACTTAGTAGCAATGCCATTTAGATGTGAGTTAATGGTAAGGTTATTCTTGGGGTTAGGATAATCCACAAGAAAGGGAATAACATAGAATAGAATACTAATGGTCAAATACAAATTGAGAAATTGTAGTGGTGAATAAAGATGACCCTCACTTGAAGTACCAAAGTACTAGGTGTTGAATCTTTGGCCAAAGCCACTGCCTACATTGTCAATTCACTATGATCCAAATACATACCAGGGTGAGAATATCATAGAATTAGAGGTTGACTTTATGGTAAGCTCTAGACATGTAGGACACATCACTATGCTCAGGAAAGGCTATTTGAAGGATGAGGTTACCAAACCAATCTCTTTTTTGAAGCGAGGGCCATCTTCCCAAGTTTGGTAGATGTGCAGGGGACCGTAGTTAGTCCATGGTTGGTGGAAAAACACTCAATAGTGATGCTTCCCCTCATGCAGTTGACGACCAAGATTTGGGAGAAGGACATTCTGGACCATTGGTATTTTTTATTTAAGAATTGAATATGTATGTTCTAGTATTATGGACAACTAGAAGGTATATACCAAGGAAAGGGGACATCTAGAATGTTTGTATTTCTAGTTCATGTCAGCTTGTTAAAGCTATGTATATAATTTCATGTATCCATCTATAAGGAAATTGCAAATGTGAAATGTTATATTGAATATATTTATGTAAAGTTAAATCATACTTATATTATTGGAATGGTTCTTTGATTGCAATGGAAAATTTGGATAAAGTTATATTTCAAATGATGTGTTTATTATTGAATGGAAAAGAAAAAATTTATAGCTCAGTAGCATAATTGTATGCTTGTGGGTAAAACTTAGTAAAATTACTAGGTAGAACAATGGGCATGTGTATGTGGTATTAGAGCTACCAAGTTCAACTCTATAACCTATGAGCTCATTACGTAAGTGATATGTAAACCCTATCAAAAGATAATGGTTTAAAAGTTGTTACCCTAAGATGGCAAGAGGAAATAATAGAGGGGAAACAAAAATGGAAGTTAAGATTCCTAAAAACTTGTTTAAGTTGGGACTAGGAAAGAGTCATCCATGGAGTTGAAAACTCCTAAACCAACAAATCATTAAAAGTTACCTTTAGATTGCGAAAGATTATGCAACCAGGTTTGGTAGGAAAGTTATGGAGGATTACCAATGAGTACCTTCACCCTACGAAATAGTTTAAATGAATTTGAGGGATAGAAGGAATTGAAGTAAATTTCCCTTATTGATAGCAACCCATAGATGCCAAGAGTCAAGGATTTTGGATTTAGTAAGGAAACTATGAATCTATGAGTATGCTTTATTGGAAAAGAACTAATTGATAGCATAAATGGTAACTTAGTTAAAGTAGAAAGACAACATTTTGTGAATTAAAATCAATTAGAGGGGTATCCAGGAGGCAGGATAACCCTTTAACAGTCCTGATTTTGCAATGATAATTAGAGTCAAGAGTGAAAGAAGATACCTTAGAACAAAGGTTAAAGATCAAAATGGTTGAGGAAAGAAGCAACCTACAAAGGATAAAATCCGACATGATTCCAACAACTAGAATAGGCAAGATCAATTTGGATTTTTGATTAAAAGGGGAAGAAGAAACCAAATAACTTTAGAGTTTCTAAGGTTATGAGAAATAGAAATTACCAAAAATTTGGACAAAATTAATTTGAATGATGATTGCAAGGTAAAAGTTTGGAAATAAAATCAAACAAATTGGACAAAGGGCTCAGTTAGAGTATAGTTTGGTTGAAGTTCAAATTGAACTTAGCAACTTGTCAACAAAAGTAAACTTATGTTTAGACATGTTCCAAAAAAATTGGGTATGGTAGAGACTATGTTGTCAAACCGAAAGAATAATTTGGAACAACTCACAAAGGTGAAGACACAATTGACATAGGGATCTTCAAAGAAAGCTCATTTGACACATCAAAAAAAGGGGCTTTGTGGATGTGGGGTGTTCTTCTACTATGGTTAAAAGTCTATTAGTATACATGGAAAGGGAAATTGAGATGAAATGCTAGAGTACCTCTTAGCTTGTAAAGTTGTTGATTATTCATTAGATCTCATTATTGGGGATCCAGCTGTTGATTTTGAGAGATTAGAAGGTGACAGGGAAACCAATTTTGGAAACAAAAAAGTATATTAAAGGCATACCATAGAGGGTAAGAAAGGAAAGTAATGGTCAATCAACTATCAAAAGCCAACAACAATGAATGATAAATCAATTCAATTTGGAGAAAATGAATGTAAGTGAAGAGTTCAACTGTAAGATGATCTAAAGTCTTCGAAGCACTAAGGGTGGAAGAGGGAGAGTAGTTAGACTCAAATAAAGTACACCACACAACAAAATTTAATGATGTATTTTCAAGAAATTTTGACTTCTTCGTAAGTCATGATTCAACTGAAGTCTTATACTCCATGACCACAAAGGTTGAGGTATTGGAATTATTGGAGAAAGGTAGTGGAAAGGTCAAGGCTTATGACCAATAAGAAAGAAATATTTACAACACAATTTTATACGTTTTTTTTTTGGAAAATTAATTGATGCTTTAAAGAAGAATATGCATTATGCTTAATCATGGAAGGAAAGATTGTCACCTATGCTATTGGAAAGGGAAGATTCATGTACTCGTGATTTTGAGTTACAAAGAAAACATGCATGCTTGTAAACTAGGTATGTAATAATTGTTGATATCTTTTGGAAGATAAAATCAAAACCAACATGATTTAAATGATAATTGTTACTCAAACTAATATAAAATGCTCATCAAAAGAAACAGATTGAGCTGAAAATTGGATTACAACTTTTAGAATCAAATTTTGACTTTGAAAAAGATTAGAGGATGAAATAAATCCAAGGTATGGATGACCTAGGATGAAAAAGTTTTATCTCCGCAAAAAAATATCAAACTATTATATTTTGAGAATCAAATGTGGTATAAGTCCATGGAAGAGTTCTCACTTAGTCAAGATGAACTAATATGAATTGGAGAAAGAACCTACATACCCACATTTTTGGAAATTAAGAAATTAGATGAGGCAAATTGATGTTGTACTCAAGACACTTAGTAATGACAAAATTATTTTTCGGATGAGGAACCACTAAAATATGGAAAGGGATAGAGTAAGATAGTACAAGGTATGTAGCAAGTTGTTTTCCAATATGTCAAAGGATGAAAATAGGATGACATCATCAGAAAGACTTTTATACTCCCAGGTAATTCCAGAGAGGAGGTGGTAGATCATAAGAATAGTTTTGATCTTTCTGTGTCAATAGAATTGACATAATGATATGGTGGATAGATTCACCAAGGTAACCAATTTGATTTATAGGATATCAATCCTAAACAATAAACAATGTAAAGGAGTTGCTTAATATTCCTAAGAAAGCTATCTCAAATGGGAACAAGCAAGTAACATTAAGGTTTTATGTAAACCATGATTAACTTATGAAAAATTCAATTGAATGAATGCTCGATTTATTACTTTAAGTTAGTTAGTTAGGAAAAAAGGGATAAACCAAATCTTGGAGGATTTATGGAAAAAATATATTATAATAAACTTCTACCATGAAATTTGGTCCATTATGTGAGAAGAAGGGTTGAATCTCTATTAAGCTGAGATAAGATAAGAAATAAGATTAACCTTAGGCCGGAAAGGTTTTCAAATGGAATAGTATATTGAAAGGATCGAAAAGAATTTGTTGATATGACACTTAAAATAAGAAGCAATATTATTATGCTTAAGGTATAAGTGATGGACGGTCTTGTCTTTTGAATTGTCTGATGGTGTAAATACCAAAGGGAAGGATGGGACCCACGGTGTACTATGCAATGCACCTAGATTTCTTTTCTATTTGGATTACACTAAGGATAATTGTATTAGCCAATGAGAACATGTTTTCCAGTCACTATGGTATAGGTGTCTTAGAGGATATAGTCACTATTGTACTTATGATGTACATATGAGTTAATATGATTATGATGTATAATCCTTTGGAGAGAAAGTCTGTGTCAAGCACACAAGTTCTCCATATATGTTAGCACAGTCACTATGAGGAGAGATTGATGGCAATATACTTATTTCATGCATGATTTGGAAAATGGAAAGTAAAATATTTATTTGACTATATATATATGTTTAAGTGCTTTAAATAATCAAGAATGATGATTCACAAGGTGAGAAGTATGTTACACCCTGTCTCTTAGTTACCGGGTTACTTTTACCCTATGAGTAAATATGATGATAAATGTTAATTGGAACTTTGATATGTTTAAGTAGGAGAATGAAATACTTGAATAAGTATTATGATGTTATTTATTTTAAAGGAATTCCTATGTTGTATACTGATAGAAATGTGGGGTAAGTGCACCAAGATGGTTCCCAAAAAGGGGGCTTAAGTGGCCACTTTTTTTCTGAAATCAGGAAATGTTGACCTTGGACGTGAAATTGAGGATAGTTACACTCAAAAATTTGAGATGGAACAAAAACAAGGATCGAAGTGCTCTAAGTCTACTTTGTTAACTACTAATTTATTTTGAAAATGGTTGAGATTAAGGGGTTCAACAAAGGGATGTACACAAATTGGTGTTGTTTTTGTCAGAAAATAACATAGCAACTCTTATACGACCTGAGCACGGTGACCTTTTTTTTAGTATTTTTAAAATCGCTATGGTTAGAAGTTATCTAACAGTATCTAGTTGGTGCACAATTTTTCTGATAAATCTTTAATGAATATTTGATTTTTTACTAATTTTCTAAGTGGGCACTTCCTAGAAAGCATAATTTTGGCCATGCTCCTCCTACAAATTTTGGAAAGTAATAGATTTTTGTAAATTTTTATTTTTTTAAATTTTTAGAATGGAGTCTAGTTTCTAAAAATGTAATTTATTTGAAATTTCGATGAATGGTTAATTTATAATGAAAAAAAACCAAACACTACTTTTTGAAAAAAAATAGACATACAAACAAAAGAAATTATGGATGAAAGCCCTCACATTGTCAAAAAGTGAAAAAAATTATATCGTTGGAAAGCTAAGAGAGAACTTAACATTACCCATGTGTTCGATTTCGTCGATATTAAACCGAATGTAATCCTGACGGTGAGCACGAACTCAATTATGTGAAAAGTTGTAGAATTTTCAAAAAACACATTTCCGGTGGTTGGGAATGCCTTCCAAACCTTTGGGTTGGTATTCCATGACAAATAGCAAAGCCAAGGCTCGGGGATTCCCAAAGAAAAATATAACACACTCGCGTTATAACACAAGTGCATTATTTACTAGTTTTCACTTTTTCTTCTCCGTGGAACATTTCTAACAACAAATAGCACGCTCGCGTTATTTATTCCTTTAGTTAAATGCCAATTTTTTCATATCTTTG
>VDFB02353088.1:0-80787 GCA_007258455.2 Sequoia sempervirens
GGAAAACACCATTTCAGATTGTTACCATAGTAAGTCCCAGAGGAGTTGTAGAATTAAGAGACATCAGTATGAAGAATAAAAGCAGAGTGGAGGTAGAGGAGTTTGAAGATTCCATGGAGACATTGTATAATCAAGTATGAAATCATTTAGAAAACATGAATGGTAAGTATAAGGAGAAGGAAGATGAGCATTGGAGACATAAGGAATTTGTTGTGGAGATGAAGTGATCATATATTTGAGGAAGGAGAGATTTCAAGTTGGTACATACAATAAGTTGATGAGAAAGTTTGGACCATGTAAGATTTTGAGGAAGTTTGATTTTGAAAATTCATATGAAGTGGAGTTACCAGAAACATTGGGTATATCACCTATTTTCAACATTCGAGACATATATGAGTTTCACAAAGAAGAATCAAGTGGTAGTAGTGAAGAAGTAGATTTGAAGGAGCAGTTACCACATCAAGAACCAAAGGAGATTAAGCAAATTTTCAATAACAAAACTGGGAGTACTAGGAACAAGCAATACAAAGAATATCTTGTGAAGTGGAAAGGAAGACTAGTGGAGGACTCATCATGGATTTCTCAAGCTAAGGTGAACCATCTTGGTTTTCCTCTTAGCCCTAGAAAGTGAGGGACTCACTTTTCTTCCAACCCCAGGTGTTTGATGCAGGAGAATCCCTGGTTATAAAGAAATCTTGCATCAACAAAAAATAGTTATTTTCTTGCATTGCATTCAGTAGCAATTTCCGTATTTCATTTCACATTTTATCGCATCTTTGTTTCTTAGCTTGTGGAGCAGGGTATAGCATCTACAAATCGACATCTATCACATATCCAAATTTCACATCATTTGCACTTGTCTATCAAAAGTTATCACTCTCAAAATTTCACTATATTTCCAATCAGAGCATTTGGTGTTGACTTGGCTTAGTTTCTTAGTGCGGACCTATTTCAGATAATCCAAAGCTAAATGGGACATAATTAAGGCATCTTGGTTCATTGGGACCTATCTTGAAGTTTCATAAGTTAACTCATTGTGCGTGGAAATAATTCCTCATGTCTTAAGGCCAACATTCATATTTGATCATTCATCGAGTTATTAACCCTTGTGGCTGATGCAGACCTATATTAGAGCTTGAGAAGAATATTTATAAGCATTGGTAATGATTTAGGAGTCATTCATTCAATATTAGTTTTAGGATAAGATTCAGATGATTACATTTTTGCATAAACCCTTCAGAGGCATATAATAAGGCCTATTGTCTAGTTGTATGTTTGTAAGCCCTTGTGGTCGGCCTATGAGCCTTGGATACTTGTCCTTGTGGCTAATGTTGCATGTAAGAATTATATACTAATGAATATTCATGTTCACATATAAATTTTCTATGTTTTTTCCTCTATGTTGACTCATTTTTACATGGTTCAGATTGTTACTTTTGGAACCCTCCTACCATGACTACACCATATTTGGAAATCTAATGGTTCTATGGTTATTCCAAAGGTTTGAATTCGCAAGTCTAGTGCTTTAGACATTTTCTTTTGGAATGCAACTCCAGCCTTCCATCGAACGGTTGTCAGTTATATTAATTTGCACTAACATCTGGCTTCAAACATAGTACTTCACTCAATGGCTCACTTGACACTTCTTGACACTTCTAATAAGAGCTTATAATAATATTATGTTGACATGTGTCCCCATTCTAGACACTTTTTGAAGGAATTTATGTGTGGAAAATTTGTACTAAAATATACTAATATATAGAATTTGATATTTTCGCCACCCACGCTATGATTTTTTATTGGCATAACAGTTTATTCCCCCAATGAAATTTTTTATTGGTTTGAGATTATGTTTAATTTGCCAATGATTTTTTTTTATTGGTTTTAAAATAGGTTTTAATTGCTAACAAAAATATTTTTTTTGTTTTGAAAACAGATTTATTTACCCACAAAAATATTTTATTGGTTTGAAAACAAGTTTAATTCACCAATGAAAATATTTTATTGGTTTGAAAACAAGTTTTCATCACCAATGAAAATATTTTATTGATTTTAAAAACAATATAATTTTCTAGGATTTTCCACAGACTTCTAGCAATTACACAAGATTCACCAATTGACTTTTTTTTTTTTGAAAAAAGAAAAATTTCACCAATAAAATTAATATTATTTTCGTTAAGTATAAAACATTCACCAAGTTTTTACACCTTCCCCAAGGGGGGTTCTAAAAGTTATCCGTGATGCTCTCCCCACATTCATTGAAATACATTGCACTAGACTAGTTTTTTCACTTCCTGGTCATTCTATTAATGCATTTGAACAAATTATTAACCGGTTCCTTTAGCACTTCTAGAAAAAACATTAGACCATAGGTCATATTTATTAACCTTGTCCATTGCAAGCAGGGACCAAATGAAAAGATAACTACATTTATATTTTGATATCAGTAACTATTCTCTAAAATCTCATATGCTCTCTAAAAATCAAGATGTACAAAGAGTATCGATTAGAAACTTATAAATAACACTATGTGATAAAATTTTACTCATGGAATATAATTATTTTTCTCATCTTTGCACAACCTTGAATGAATGTCAATAGTTTATGGATTAGTATGGGAAAAATGATTCTTCTTCTTTAAAAAATTATCAAAAAAATAATTTCTTCCGACAAAAGATAAACATAATAAACACTTTTTAAATTTTTTATGTGTCTTTTGTAGTCCCTTAGAAGCACCAATAGTTCACTAAATTGTTTGAGCCTCTTATAGTGTAATGCAAATTTTAACTAAAAATAATTTTATAACACTTTCTCTTATTTGATATCTTCCAACCAACAAACCTCTTATGGCTTCCTATGACTCAAAGGATTTCTACCAATTCCATCAAGTACTTAGACACAAGATTGAGATATGTATATGTCTTCACCATTTAGTAAAAGAAAACATTGGTTCAATCTCTATCTGTATTGATGATAGATCAAAAAATATGAATAATTTAGTCTTGAAACCTAACCAACATGTATATTTACACTAATACCATCCCACCATATTAAGCTAATTTTATTGGGGTTGATCCTTCCACTTGTGATTCTAAATCTCTTCCTCCATTGAATAATATGGTGAACATGGTAGATGCTCATCCTTAATCATTTTTAGCATATGACAATATAACCACTCCCATGTCTTTTTATTATAATGATATGTTGACTAGAATAGAATATGTTCCTTTATACATACCCACACATTTAAATGAGAAAACCATTAGTGGAGTTCTCATTGATGCTACTAGTAGCCTGGTTGATTTCATAACAAATTAAATCCTCTTTCTCAACAAAATTCATAGAGATAAGTAAGTTTTCTTATATATTAAACCATTTTATGCATGATTGTTTATCTCTTTGACTGTGTGTTCTAACACTTTATCAGTCCAAGTAGTACCCAAGTGTGTAGAATCCATATATTTTGTAATTCATGAATCCAACATCTTTTGTGTGAAGCTAGGAAATTTATGGATAACTTTCATGGAAGTGGTTTATTTATTAGTGCATAAATACTTAATGTTTCCCCATAGAGGCTAAGTGCATACCTAAGAAATATAACAATCCTCATTTATGAGTATTGTAAACATACTAACCAACATATTTTGTGTTTCATGTATCACATGGGTCTGAAAAAATGTGCTAACACATTAGGGTGGGTGGGTGGATGATACTATATTCCTTGATTCTTTCCCAAGGACTCCCAATCCTTCCAAGCTACATTGCACTAGGGTTGTCTCTTAAGAGACCTAAGAGAAAAAATGCCAATTTTTTTCCTACCTATTCTCTTAAATAATGACACCCATGAATTTTTTTTATAGACCTATACGTGGATGTTAGGTCTATCTACAATACATATCTCAGTTTTTATCAATTTGAAACCAGTTGACCATGCCAATAATGAATTTTCAATATGGATCATTTGATAGCAATTTAAAGGTTTCAATACACATTTCTTTCCTCCACATATCATGGGACTAAACTAGCTATGCAAAAACATTGGAGTGGGTGGATGAATACTACTAGAGATCACATTTTATTCCTTTAATATCTTGATCCTTCCAAGCTACATTGCACTGAAACATTCTATTAAGAGGCTAAAGACAAAACACATGCCAAATGTTTGCATTCCTATTCTCTCAACATGTGGCCCCTAAAATGGCTTGTTTATACCTAGAGATTTATGCTAGGTCCCTCTAGAGAACCCTATTCCAAATTTTCTCAACTTTAGACTATTTAAAATTTCCAATAATGATTTAGCATTATTTCCAAATGAATTATTTCATAGCATTCTCAACGTCTCAATAGGAATATTTTTCCTTTCACACCTCATAGGACTAAACTAACTACCTTAATATGTTAGGGTGGGAAGTTTAATGCTTCTAGAGGCCAAATTTTATTCCCTCAATCTCCTAATTCTTCCAAGATACACTGCATTGAATTAGTCTCTAGGAAGATTTTATCGTAGGTCAACCACTATAAATGATCCAATAAACAAATGTCATACAATTCTTCAACATGGTTATAGTCTTTTAATTACCATTGTTGATAACTTAGGGTGTTATGATCTTACATTATTCTCATCCATGAAATATAAAATAGATGAACCTTTTTCTTTGGATACGTAGTCCTTAGGATTTTTTGAACATGGTAATTGGTGAATTCCTAATCTACAATTAGCTAACAAGTAACAAACAAACAAGGTTAGTCATGTTAGAAATCCAAACAAAGCATTCCCTATGAGATTCTCAATCAAACAAAGACGAAAGCATGAGCAAAACATGAAATAACACAAGATAAAAGAATGTAATCTAATCTAACTTGATCAAACCTCCATCCCATGCAAGGATTGGTGCTCCTTTGATGTGGAAAGTATCCCTTTTCCAATCCCTTTGATAAGCTCCAAGATGTATATGATACCAAGTATGAGATTTGATGAAGGCAAAATAAAATATAATGAATATAGTGTAAGTGAGTGATAGCTAGGAGTGGAAATGTCTATAGTGATCTTGCATGAAATTGTGGATCCATATTATGTAGAGAAAGCCTCTATTTATAGGATTCAAGGGTTGAAGAAAGAGTAAAATTGGTGAATGTGGAACTAAATTGGGATTCAATAGGATTGTGACACTTTTCACAAGGCTAATGAATGGAGGTGGAGCACATTTTGGGGAATGTGTAGAGTTAAGGCATGTAGGTAAATGTGTAAAGGATGTAAGAAAATTGAATGAATGCGGGTGAGATGTAAGAGAATTTTTTTGAGGGTGTAAGAGAGACAAGATGGCATGTAAGAGGCCATTTAAGGCAAAGGTGGCTCATGTAAGAGCATTTAAGACCTTTGTAAGAGGCTATTTAAAACCTTTGGAGGGAAACTGAATGAAGGGATGGTTGAGAGGAATATTCCTAGGAATATGCAATTGTGAGGAAAATTAGCTATTTATTTAATTAGGATAAATCATATTCATGTGCAACTTGGTTAGTTGATCATGGGTTTAGTTGACCAAGGTTGAGTCAAAAGCTAGATAAATGAGTAATGAGGATTAGGAGGAGATTAGAGTTAATTAATTCATAATTAAATCAACTCAAGTGGGTTGGGGGTTTTTGACATTTGATTTAAATAATTTAATCAAATGAGATGACTTTAGGGTTTTAATTAAATAATTTGATTTATTTAATTAAATGTGATGAACATTAGTCAAGAGAGGGTGAATTAATCTGATAAATTTAATTATTGTATTAATAGTAGAACTGGATGAATTTAACTAAATAATAAAGTTTATTTAATTAAATGGTTAGTGCATAAATGATTTAGGAGGAAGTGTTGTTAATTAATCAGAATTAGGTGCATAATGTCAATCAAGATTATTTGAGTGTCTACAATAATGATGGTTGTGATCAATCACACATTCATTGTGACTTTATGGCTTGGTTTAACATATGATACATATCTCATTGGGAATGTGTTACTACAAGGGGCTTCATGATGATAAAAAATATTATCCTTATGCTTTTTCAAGAAGTCTTGAGAAAATATATATCTATATAAAACATTGCTAATTTGGTAGGAAAGCCTACTATTATGTGATACATATAATATTGGTCATGTGATAAAGGAGAACTAATGCAATGTATTTACATATATTTGAATGGGGTTTAATTTTATCTTAAGACTTATAGTATTTCTATATTATAGAAGATAATTTGGGTAGCTATACAAGAACTGGTCTATCTTGAATTTCTTACTTTTATATATTTATGTATTTTGAAACTTTAAGAAAGGTTTTTAGCAAATGTTTATTTGAAACAATTTAAAATAATAAGGATTTAGTGGATGTGAATGTTTGTGGATTATAATGCAAAAATATTGTCTAACCTTGGTCATGTATGAGTAAAGTTAATATATGTGAAAACTAATAATAAAATCCACTTTAATATTTGAGTTTGATTTGTATGTTTTTTTTTAAACTTGAAAGGTAGTGATATAATAGAATAATAATATTAGTTAAAAATTCATTTTCATAACCTTAAACTCACAATATATAGATAATAGATAAAACTTGTACTCAAAAGCTAAACCTAAAACTTAAAAATTAAAACCATAAAACTAAAACCATTATATTTTATGGAAAAACAACCCTATTTGACTTTAGGAAAGAGGACTTATTGACTTGTTACATGATGGGGTTGGGGCATAGTCTTTGATGGGAGCTATACTACAAACCACAATGGGGTTTTAATAGCAAGGGAATACTATATATGTGACATTTATAAAGTCGCTCTTGGTGCAATGAGGTTCATCATGATGGTCAAGTAACACCACTTAATGCAAGGTGGTACCATTTGATGAGTAATAGTTGGCTAGTATAGTATTACTAGATCAATCAAGTGACACTTGATAACTAAGTACTTGAATTTCATTTCATTGAGTGACACTTGATAAATTTAAGATTCTAGATAGAGATAGTTTTTTTCTCAATTTAACCCATATTATGTTACTCAACTAAATCCTTAGACTCAATGACATGTTGAGATTCACATGTTAAGGTCATTTCTAGTTGGATCCATGGATGGGTTGATATTTTAAAGAAAATAGTAATTCCATATGCTTATCTAGAAACTTAATAGTATCTTTTTAGTTCTTTAAGGATGAACTTGGTTTATGAAAATTGATTTTGTTCTCTATCCATAAGTTACATCACCCTAAAAGGATAGGAGTCTAATTTTATGGGCCAATTTAGTTGACATGAAAGTACAATATTTTAGAAACTCATAAATGATACAAATACAAACATCTCTTTAGTATATTCTCCTTTTAATTAATTCTCTACCTTGAAAAATAATAAATTAAAAGGAATAAAATGTGTATCATCTAATAATCATTTAGAGAAAAAATAAAAAATATTGGTAAAAAAAATATTAACTAAAAATTCATATAGGGAAACAATGTTACATTTTAATAATACAAAGATAATTGTACAAGAAAACCATATAGGCATAGAAAAAAGCCATAATATAATCAATCCTCTTGATTCAGATGGACAATTCAATGGCACTTTGAGTGATGAGTATATGGAGAAGCAAGTGATGAGTATTTTTTTTCAAACCATTCACTTGACCTCCTCTCTAAATTTTTTTGGAGGTCCACCTAATATAATAAGAAAAATATGAATTATATGATGACATATAATCACTAGTTCCCAATTTATAAGAGGTCTCAATCATTTTTTTGTCTCTATTCATCCATCTAAGGGGCAACTACATGATCCAAATTTGTGACTCCTTGTGACAATCATAGAGAAAATTGGAATATAAATGAATATCAAACAAATTTTCATTAATAAATGTGTCATACAACATGAAATAGAATATAAAATTTATTTATCTGGATCACACCTATATTAATTGAATCAAAGACATAATTATTCCAATAACACCCACCTCTATTATGCTATCACAATCAAGAGGAGTCTAAATTGATGTCATCAACTAAAAATAGAACAATATTATTTTACCAAAATATACCTAACATTATTTATAAACACAGTGATTAAAAATATTCAAGCTTGCTTGAATGATAGTTGTATGGCCACTCCCACTAATAGGTCCTAATATTGAGGGTCCAACATCCATGTGCTCATCATCCAATATGAATTATAATAATACCATTCATATAAGAAAAAAGCATTTACATGTACTATATTTATTATTTCTTTGGTAATTACATACTTGTGGACTTGATATGCCCACATACTCAAGAGTTAAAGGGCTAACAGATCTAAGGTGAACACTCTAACCTTGAAATTTTATTACAATTGATTTATATTAATTTTCAATTATAATAGATGAATATAGTCAATATTAGATTTATAATAGAAATATAGTGACTTGCATTTAACCTTATTCAAATTTACCTATCCATCAATATCAAATTTCCTATTCAACAAATCATCTATGAACACCATATCATCTAATACAGATGTGTCATTCTCCTATCCTCAAGGATTTCAAGCATCCTCACATACTTAGTCATGGATAGACCCATAATTTTTATGAAGGAAAGGAAATAGTCAAGAATTATGAACCTCACCCTCATGATCCTATGCTATACAAGATTTACATGATGAAGTTGATGGACTCTAGAGCCTCCACCTTATTAATCTCCTTGAAAATAGAATGGATTATGACACACACAATATCTAGCCTAATAAGGGATCTTCATGCCTAATGCTAGGCATGAAATTACCCCTCTATCCAATGTAGAGACCCCACCTCTACCTCAGAAGTCACACATGTAAAAGTAGTTTGTGATCTTACTGAGGAAAAAATCATAATCTAGAGTTTCATCAAAAAATGTTGTGGGACCTCATTTTTGTTGCATGGACGATGTAAAAAACCATCCAACTCTCCCAAAAAAAATTCCTTATTCCTTGGTGTTGGCATCAATGGATAGGGAACCTCTTGCAACTACTATGTATGGGTCCATTAGTTTATGGATCATGAACAATGCACACAAATCCTATTTCAATATTTTATTTTCTTTTAATTATTAGTATGATAAATTTGAGGCATTAAATTTCCATTCTTCCTCCCTCTTATTATACCACATATTAATTTGGCCACTCATGAAATTTATATGAGAGATGATATATTGAAATGAGGTGATGAGAGTTGTCCAATGGAAACTACTTCCAATTGAATTTTTCAACCTAAGAAGCATTACTTTTAGTTTCCTTTTATTTTTTAAAATTTTCCCTATTAGGTTTTCTTATGTTTGAGGAGGATGTGAAGGATTTTATGGGTGACTTTATTGAGGGTTTATTTGTTCATACTCTTCACTATGGTTTTCATTATTTGGTGAACTAGGGCTATCATGAATGTGTGAAGGATTTTCAATTTTAAAAAATAAAAAATATTGAATCAAAATAATTGCTAAATTGGTATTCTATTAAAGATCTACAATTAAAACAAAAACAAAAACCACCTCCTTGACCTTGTGGACATCATGGTGGTATTTTGATGGTGACTTGATCAAATCCAAAATGTGTATTTGTTATTCCTTTCTCACATTTTTGTATTATAGATAGAAGAGGTCCATTTCAAAAAATTTTGACTTCTTTAATTTTTTGTTTCTAAATAGATAAAATGTGAGTGCATTATGGCTTGATATTTACTAGAATAGGCCCAGTCACTACCAAGTCATAACACAAATGTGTTATAACATTCTCACATTATTCCCTAGATGAATCAAAAAGTGGTCGTGGCTAGTATGTGGTCCCCTACCTTTATACACACACCCAAGTGAGTAGGTATGTGCATGATCATCATGGAAAAAACAAGCCCTTAAGTGGCAAAAATTTTAGAAAAATCAGAGTTAGGCAACTTGACGTACAAATTTGAATAAGTTATCTATATTATTTTAAAAATGTGTAAGAATAGAATTTGTAGCAAATTGAATTTATTTTCCAAACTACTAGGTATGTTTAACAAAAAAAAATCTATTTGGTGAAAATTTGAAATTTCATTGCAGTGGTACTTAAATTTCAGGGAAAAAATAAGAAGTTGGTGTCTATCTACCACCCTAACCACAATAAAATGATAGTATTTTTTATAAAATTTTATATATAAGTAGAGGACTCATGCCCCAATGTGATGCATATTTTTTTGTAATTTTTTTCCAAGTAAATAATTAATTATGATTCTTTTATTAATTTAAAAATATATATATAAAAACTCATATGTCTGACCATCTTAACTTGGTCAAAACTTCATGAAATTCAATTTTTATTTTTTTAATCCCATATTATGCGAAGCGTAGAATGTGACACATGTTTTGGATTAAAAAAATGTGATATCGTTTCAAAGTTATACATGTTTTTCAATCAGCCTATAAATCAGGACTTTAGTCATAATTTGAATAGAAAATGAATAATAATTACTTATTAAATTCAAAGTAAAGCATAATTTATATCAATGGAAAGCTAAGGATCTCCTTTAAAAACCCTTTTCGTTTCTTCAATTTTGGGTAAAAAAATAGTCATCAGCCACATACCCATCATATTGCCACTTTTTGGCCCATCATGATCTTGCACATACCCGAGTATGGAGTAGCCTTTTATCTACAAATATGTATATTCTTTTAAAATTATCAATTTTTTAGAAAAATGTCTTCCTAAATTATTAGAACCTAAATTATTTATCTTAAAAGATTTTATTATTTTTCTACTAAGGATTTAAATTATTTAAATTTAGCAAAAAATTTAGATTTATTTATATTAAAATAAATCAAGCTAAACCTTGAAGCATCATTTATGAAGAAAAATACCAAGATTTTCAAATAGAACCAACATCCACAAGATGAAATACATCCACATTAATATTTTTAATTCCCCATTTTACTAAAATTATAATACTTCACTCTCTTATTTTTAAATTTTTTATAATGGTCTTAAGATTTAGTCCTTTATTTAGGCTACTTTTGGTCTCTCATACATCCTCCTCTTCCCTTGGACCTTTCCTTGACATGACCACGTTAGAGTTGTTTTTAATGGATCCTTTTCAAATTTACACTTCCAATCAAGTTGAAACAAGAGCATCCAACTTGGGATCCATTCATCTATCACTAATATCAAGAATCACGCTCTCATATGACTGAAGTAAAGAACTTAGAAGTATAATACACTTATCCTCTTCTTTTTGTACAGATAGAGGCTAACTAGTTCAAAATTAAACAAAATAATTTAAATTCATAGCTACCAAATGATCTTCCTTCATTTTAAGAGAAAATATTTATTTTAAAATATAATTTATTTATGTCATTTATATTGATAAATCCCACCCAACCTTTTCTATAGGGAATAATTCATGGACTATTCTACTATGTTTAACAAGATAGAGTGTACACAACAAAAGTAGACTATTGTCTATGCTTTTGTATCCATGTTGTCATACTCATATTTGCCAATACCATCAAGACTAGATTCCTTTGTTGTCACTATTTATTGGTCTCTTTCTTCCAAGAGACCCTCCATATTTAACTTCTAAAATTCATAGTTAGTTTCATTGAACTTCTCAATATCTAACTAAGATGTAGATGTACCCATAGCTTCAAAACATAAAACTAGAAAATAGAATTACCATAAAATACGATTCCATCCAAAAAAATCTTCAAACCCAAAGGAACCAAAGATGACCAAGCTCTAATACCAAATGTGTGGAATAAAGGAATAAACTACTATAATACATAAATCTAAAATTAAGTTTTTTTGTACACATATTACCATATAGCATAGTATGTTTGATTTGTAGAATAATATTAATATATTTAGAAATGTAAATTAGCAACTAAATGAAAAAAAAATACCATATGAGATTAACACATCACATAAGGTTTAAGTGGATAAATCCTTGCAAGAGAAACTCCATAAAGAATAGAGGTCGATTATGTATTATCTTCACAAACAATATTACAAAGGAACATATTTTCTTCACTCTTTCTTTATCTCTAATTTTCAAAACCCGTGTTCCTTGAACTCTAAAAAAAAAAACCAAAATGAAATACCTTACCACGATTCTGAGGCTCACATTCATAGGAATTTTAGAAGAAGGATATTTGTAGTTTTCAGAATAAGAGGTCCATCAAACCATGGTAAAAAAATGGCACCTAAATGCACCTTATGAAAATCAAACATCCCACTCCTTGGAATTATCTCTAAAATGTGAAAATTCATCCATCCTAGAATGCAAACAAAAATCTTTGATGTCCTTTCCAAGTACTTAACTTGTAGAATCCAATAGTCACCTATATGAAATACAAAAATTCATCTTTCCCTCATTTGTAAGTGCCAAAATTGAGGAGATAATTAAGTATTCCACAAGTAGTTAATTATTACTAAAGATGGACCCCTTCATCCTTTGTGAATATATTTACAAACTATATGTGAAAAGTATTTATAAATTTATTTTCCACTAGCATCCTACGTGCCTAGAAACACCTTAACACAAATGGTGTAACAAATTAATTAACTTAGAATTTAAGAGGTTGATGGCACTTTTATCCTAGCATGGCCTAAACTACATTTTTTACACAAAGTGTTATTAGGGGATTGGTCTATAATCATTCATATTCTCTTAGATTTAGCATGCTTTAAGGCTAGAAATGCTTCTCTTTTCTTTATATGCTCTATTAATACTAATTTCTCACTTTATGCTAAAGCTATGACTTTCTCTAATTTTCTTATGCACTATTGCCAAAGTCCCTTTGAATTGTATCTCCAACCAAGGATATTATCTAGCTCTTAGGAATTGTTATTCTTCTTGTAGAAATTGAGATGTTATTCAAGGGAAAACTAAACTTTGGAAAATGCCCTCACTTGGCTCTTGCTATTTCTCATATTTGTGATGATGTTGAAACTAAAAAGATGATTATACATTAATGATGGTGGGAATCCTCCTAATGATACTTTGTCCAATTGACTAATGTATGAGGTGAAATTGAATGACTAAAACCCACATCCTCTTCTTAGTGCTCTTCCTCTTTCCACATATTTACATGTTTTAGTTATGTTTTATTCCAGGTTGTTGCATCATTTGGAATGTTGGAATCTTTCCACCTACCCTTTTCTTGAATATGTGTAAATATATTCTGTAAATGATAATATAGAAACTTATTCATCAAAAATAAAAAATAATATATTCCTAATTAGTATCTAAACTTTAAATATAAATTTTATAAGTCCCTCTTTTAATTTTAAGATTTTATTTTTTTAGAATGAGACAAAAGTCTACGTAAGACAAATTTAACTAATTGAATGCCCCTTAATCTTTTATTCTCACCAAATTAATTTAAACTCATTATATATATATATGATGTAGGAGCATCACGCTGCTACCCACCCTTTGGCCAACGTCACTCCCTCGTTGGCAGAACTGTAGCTTATCGGCAAGAGGTTTTCACTCGTTCTAGCGACAGAACGATGGTGTTGGCGGTTGGAAATCATCTATGGGAGACTAAGATTTCAGTGGGACAATGTTACATGTCCCAGCGATGACCCGATGGCAACAGAGTGTTACAGGTTCATCGAAATGAGCAAGTGATATCGGCAGGACATCAACCTTTGTCCCAGTGACAGGGCAACATCGATGTGACTGGAGTGTATCGTTGTGAATTTGGGAGTTCCTTCGACGGGAAGACAAACGATATCAACGAAGACATGGTTGATCAGTGGGAGATGCATTGAGGTCCCAACAATACGGTGACAATGAAGAGGACGACAATGGTGGGACCCAATCATAATGACGTGGGAGACAATGAAGACGAGCAGATGCATGGTGTGATGGAATTGGGTAATCCAAATCCTTGTTGTGGATGACGATGAGTGACGTGGCGATGAGGTAGACAAGGATCTTCATCTGTGAGATAGTATGATATAGCTAGGACAATGGAGTTAGTCCCAACGATAGGGCGATAGGAGTGTGAAGCCGGATGTGGGACCCGATAGGGTAAGGATGATGTGCAAAAGCAACACATGATAGGAACCGACAGGAAGGCAACCAAAAGATGGAATGTAATGACATGTACGAAAACTTATGATTGACGATCAGAGTATGAGTGATGGCGTAGGCAAGTCAAAGGATTGGCAGGAGTGCTTTTCATCGGCCATACCTTCTAGGATGTCTCAGTGATGGGACAATGGACAGAGTGTAAAGTGAACATCGACGATAAGAAAGTGTATTGGTGGAAGATGATTGAAGGTTCCTCTGATAGGACAATGAGATATGGGATAGCTTGAGATAAATGGTTGAGATGAATGGTCAACGGTAGTGGATGATGAATGCAGTCACAACACTTGGAAACACGATATTAGGTGTATTCCACATCGTTGTTTTCAAACCCATGCTAATTGGTTGACGATTGGAAGCCCCTAATAGCGAGGTAACCACATGGTGGTACCGCGACATGGAGAGATAAAGATCGAGGGAAACCTCAAGAATAAACAAAGACATAAAGAGGTAGTGTGAGATAAGAGTAGAGAGTAGAGGAGAGTTGGCGAAAAGGCCCGCAGGAAGAAGAGCAGTGGAGTTGGCAAAGAGAAGCCAGCAGGAAGGAGAAGAATTGACAAAGAAGCCAATAGACAGAGAGGTGGTACCTCATGTGGAATAGGGGATTGCTTGTAGATGTAATCTTTGAATGTAATATTTGTTCCAAATGAATAAAAGAGAGTTTTGACCTGTGTTGTGTCAATCTGTATGTGTGTGATGTCTTTTTTGGCTGCAAGATTGGATAGCCTAACAAGGCCCCCCAATCTTGACTATGTCAATAAACATAAAATCATTTTTTAAATTATTTAATTCCTATCTTTGTTCCATCAAGAGAACTTACGAATTCCTCTGATAGCATAATTAGTTTTCTTAATTTAAATGCATAACTTATTTTACCAAAAAAATGTGAGAAATAATAGTGATTAACTCAATTTCCAAAGCACAACAATAGTGAAATCTATGCTTTGTAATTTTCTTCATTTGTGTTATCCAAAACAATTTCAATGGATGGATGATTGCAAGTCTTTTCAACCAACACGAAGAGAGAAACTCAGGTATGGATGTCACCTCCACCCTCTAATTATACGTATGATCAGAAACGCTAAAAGCTTCAAATACATTACCTAATGAAAATGTGAAAATAAAACATGGTAAAAGCAATGATGACAAAGTCTTCTATTGATTATTATTTTGTGAGGTCGGCCTACTGTATTTCAAGATTCTTTAGAAAATAGAACCCAAGTAGCTACCACGAATTGTTCGCAACTTCATCTCCATGATCACAATCTTTCAAAATCCAAGAAAATTAGTAAAGGACAAAATTTAGTCATCCCTAATCATTTTTAGCATATGACAATATAACCCCTCCCATGTCTTTTTCTTCTAATGATATGTTGACTAGAATAGAATATGTTCCTTTATACATACCTGCACATTTAAATGAGAAAACCATTAGTGGAGTTCTCATTGACGCTACTAGTAGCCTGGTTGATTTCATAGCAAAAGAAATCCTCTTTATCAACAAAATTCATAGAGATAATTAAGTTTTTTTATATATTAAACTATTTTATGCATGATGGGTATGTGCAGGATCATCATGGAATAAACAGGCCCTTAAGTGGCAAAAAATTCAAAAAAATGAGAGTTAGACAACTTGATGTAAAAGTTTGAATAAGTTATCTATATTATTTCAAAAAAATGTTAAAATAGAATCTATAGAAAATTGAATGTAGTTTCTAAACTACTAGGTTTATTTAAAATAAAAAAATCTATTTGGTGAAAATTTGAAATTTCAATGCAGTAGTACTTAAATTTCAGGGAAAAAATAAGAAGTAGGTGTCTTTCTGACCACCCTAACCACAATAAAATGATAATATTTTTTTATAAGATTTTACATATAAGTATAGGACTCATGTCTAGATGTGATGCATATTTTTTTGTAATTTTTTACCAAGTAAATAATTAATTATGAATTTTTTGTTACAACTTTTAAAAAATATAAAAACTAGTATGTCTGACCACCTTAACTTGGTCAAAACTTCATGAAATTCATTTTTTCTTTTTTTAATCCTATATTATACGAATCATAGAATGTGACACATGTTTTGGATTCAAAAAATGTGATATAGTTTGAAAGCTACAGATGTTTTTCAATCAGCCTATCAATTAGGACTTTAGTGATAATTCAAATAAAAAATTAATAATAATTATTTATTAAATTCAAAGTAAAGCATAATTTATATCGGTGGAAAGATGAGAATCTCCTTTAAAAACCCTTTTCGTCTCATCAATTTTGGGTTAAAAAAAAGTCATCAACCACATGGGCCATCATCACTTACATATTGCCACTTTTTGGCCCATCATGATCCTGCACATACCCTAATGGTTTATCTCTTTGACTATGGGTTCTAACACCTTGTCATTCCAAGTAGGACCCAAGTGTGTAGAATCCATATATTTTGTAATTCATGAATCCAACATCTTTTGTGTGAAGCTAGGAATTTTATGGATAACTTTCATGGAAGTGGTTTCTTTATTAGTGTATAAATACTTAATGTTTCCCCATAGAGGCTAATGCATTCCTAAGAAATATAACAATCCTTATTTATGAGTATTGTAAACATATTAACCAACATATTATGTGTTTTATGTATCACATGGGTATGAAAAAAATATGCTAACACATTAGGGTGGGTGGGTGGGTGATACTAGATTCCTTGATTCTTTCCCCAAGACTCCCAATCCTTCCAAGCTACATTACACTAGGGTGGTCTCTTAAGAGCCCTAAGAGAAAAAATGCCAATTTTTTTCCTTACCTATTCTCTTAATTCATGGCACCCATGAATGTTTTTTATAGACCTATAGGTGGATGTTAGGTCCATCTACAATACATGTCTCAATTTTTATAAATTTGAAACCAGTTGACCATGTCAATAATGAATGTGTTCTTCCAAAATGGATCATTTGATAGCAATGTAAAGGTGTCAATACACATTTCTTTCCTCCACATATCATGGGACTAAACTAGCTATGCAAAAACATTGGAGTGGGTGGGTGAATACTACTAGAGATCTCATTTTATTTCTTATCTTGATCCTTCCAAGCTACATTGCACTAAAACATTCTATTAAGAGGCTAAAGAGAAAACACATGCCAAATGTTTGCATTCCTATTCTCTCAACATGTGGCCCCTAAAATGTCTTGTTTATACCTAGAGATTTATGCCAAGACCCTCTAGAGTACCCTATACCAATTTTTCTCGACTATAGAGTATTTAAAATATCCAACAATGATTTAGCATTATTGCTAAATGAATTATTTCATAGTAGTCTAAAGGTCTTAATAGGAATATATTTCCTTTCACACCTCATAGGACTAAACTAACTACCCTACTATGTTAGGGTGGGAAGTTTAATGCTTCTAGAGGCCAAATTTTATTCCCTTAATCTCCTAATTCTTCCAAGATATAGTACATTGAATTAGTCTCTAGGAAGATGTTATCATAGGTCAACCACTATAAATGACAGTCCAATAACCAAATGTCATACAATTCTTCAACATGCTTATAGTCTTTTAATTGCCATTGATTATAACTTAGGGTATTCTGATCTTACATTATTCTCATCCATGAAATATAAAATAGATGAACCTTTTCCTTTGGATACATAGTCCTTAGGATTTTTTGAATATAGTAATTGATGAATGCCTAATCTCCAATTAGCTAACAAGTGACAAACAAACAAGGTTAGTCATGTTAGAAATCCAAACAAAGCATTCCCTATGAGATTCCCAATCAAACAAAGAGAAGCGAGCATGAGAAAAATATAAAATAACACAAAATAAAAGCATGTAATCCCATCTAACTTGATCAAACCTCCATCCCATATGAGGATTGGTGCTCCTTTCATGTGGTTAGTAGCCCTTTCCCAATCCCTTTCATAAGCTCCAAGATGTAGATGAGTCCAAGTATGAGATTTGATGAAGGAAAACTAAAATATGATGAAGATAGTGCAAGTGAGTGATAGCTAGGAGTGGAAATTCCTATAGTGATCTTGCATGAAATTGTGGATCCATATTGTGTAGAGAAAGCCTCTATTTATAGGATTCAAGGGTTGAAGAAAGAGTAAAATTGGTGAATGTGGGTCTAAATGGGGAGTCAATAGGATTGCGACACTTTTCACAAGGCTAATGAATGGAGGTGGAGCAAATTTTTGGGAATGTGTAGAGTTAAGGCATGTAGGTAAATGTTTACTAGGGCATGTAAGAAAATTGAATGAATATGGGTGAGATGTAAGAGAATGTTGTTGAGGCTGTAAGAGGGACAATATGGCATGTAAGAGGCCATTTAAGGAAAAGATGGCTCATGTAAGAGCATTCAAGACCTTTGTAAGAGGCTATTTAAAGCCTTTGGAGAGAAATTGAATGAAGGGGTGGTTGAAAGGAATATTCCTAGGAATATATACCATTGTGAGGAAAATTAGCTATTTATTTAATTAGGAGAAATCATATTCATGTGCAACATGGTTAGTTGATCATGGGTTTAGTTGACCAAGGTTGAGTCAAAATCTAGATAAATGGGTAATGAGGATTAGGAGGAGATTAGAGTTAATTAATTTAGAATTAAATCAATTCAAGTGGGTTGGGGGATTCATGACATTTGATTTAAATAATTTAATCAAATGAGATGACTTTAGGGTTTTAATTTAATAATTTGATTTATTTAATTAAATGTGATGAACATTAGTGACTTCAATTAAATAAATTGATTTATTTAATTAAATGTGATGAACACTAGTCATGATGATACAACATATTATCCTTATGCTTTTTCAAGAAGTCTTGAGAAAATATATATCTATATAAAACATTGCTAATTAGGTAGGGAAGCCTACTATTATGTGATACATATAATATTGGTCATGTGATAAAGGACAACTAATGCAATGTATTTACATATATTTGAATGGGGTTTAATTTTATCTTAAGACTTATAGTATTTCTATATTATAGAAGATAATTTGGGTAGCTATACAAGAAACAAACTATCTTGAATTTCTTACTCTTTATATTTATGTATTTTGAAACTTTAAGAAAGGTTTTTAGCAAAGGTTCATTTGAAACAATTTAAAATAATAAAGATTTAGTGGATGTGAATGTTTGTGGATTATAATGCAAAAATATTGTCTAACCTTGGCCATGTATGAGTAAAGTTAATATATGTGAAAACTAGCAATAAAATCCACTTTAATATTTGAGTTTGATTTGTATGTTTTTTTAGAACTTGAATGATAGAGATATAATAGAATAATACTATTAGTTAAAAATTAATTTTCATAACCCTAAACTCACAATATATAGATAATAGATAAACCTTGTACTCAAAAGCTAAACCTAAAACTTAAAAATTAAAACTATAAGCCTAAAACCATTATATTTTATGGAAAAACAACCCTATTTGACTTTCATAAAGAAGATTTATTGACTTGTTACATGATGGGGCTGGGGCATAGTCTTTGATGGGGGCTATAGTACAAACCACAATGGGATTTTAATAGTAAGAGAATATTGTATATGTGACATTTATAAAGTGGCTCTTGGTACAACTATGTTCATCATGATGGTCAAGTAACACCACTTAATGCAAGGTGGTACCATTCAATGAGTAATAGTTGGCTAGTATAGTATTACTAGCTCAATCAAGTGGCACTTGATAACTAAGTACTTAAATTTAATTTCATTAAGTGACTTGATAAATTTAAGATTCTAGAGACAATATTTTTCTCAATTCAACCCATATTATGTTACTCAACTAAACCCTTAGACTTAATGACATGTTGAGATTCACATATTAAGGTCAATTCTAGTTGGATCCTCAGATGGGTTGATATTTTAAAGAAAATAGTAATTTCATATGCTTATCTAGAAACGTATAAGTATCTTTTTAGTTCTTTAAGGATGAACTTGGTTTATGATAATTGATTATGTTCTCTATCCATAAGTTTCATCACCCTAAAAGGATAGGGGTCTAATTTTATGATCAATTTAGTTGATATGAAAGTACAATATTTTAGAAACTCATAAATAATACAAATACAGATATCTCTTTAGTATATTCTCCTTTTAATTAATTCTTTGCATTAAAAAATTAAAAATTAAAAGGAATCAAATGTGTATCATCTAATAATCATTTAGAGAAAAAAATAAAAAAATAGAATCAAAGACATGATTATTCCAACAACACCCACATCTATTGTGCTATCAGTATCAAGAGGAGTCTAAATTGATGTCATCAACTAAAAATAGAACATTATTTTACCAAAATATACCTAACATTATTTATAAGAATAATGATTAAAAATATTTAAGCTTGCTTGAATGATAGTTGTATAACCACTCCCACTAATAGGTCCTAATATTGAGGGTCCAACATCCACATGCTCATTGTCCAATATGAATTATAATAATACTATTCATATAAGAAAAAAGTATTTACATGTACTATATTTATTATTTCTTTGGTAATTACATACTTGTGGACTTGATATGCCCACATAATCAAGAGTTAAAGGGCTAACAGATCTAAGGTGAACACTCTTTAACCTTGAAATTTTATTACAATTGATTTATATTAATTTTCAATTATAATAGATGAATATATCAATATTACATTTATGATAGAAATATACTGACTTGCATTTAACCTTATTCAAAATTACCTATCCATAAATGTCAAATGTCCTATTCAACAAATCATCTATGAACACCATATCATCTAATACAGATGTGTCATTCTCCTATCCTCAAGGATTTCAAGCATCCTCAAATACTTAGTCATGGATAGACCCATACTTTTTGCAAAGGAAAGGAAATCATCAAGAATTATGAGCCTCACCCTCAAGATCCTATATATGCTATACAAGATTTACATGATGAAGTTGATGGACTCTAGAGCCTCCACCTTATTAATCTCCTTCAAAATAGAATGGATCATGACACACACAATATCTGGCCTAATAAGGGGTCTTCAAGCCTAATGCTAGGCATGAAATTCCCCCTCTATCCCATTTAGAGACCCCACCTCTACCTTGGAAGTCACACATGTCAAAGTAGTTTGGGATCTTAATGAGGAAAAACTCATAATCTAGAGTTTCCTCAAAAAATGTTGCGGGACCTTATTTTTGTTGCATGGACGATGTAAAAAACCATCCAACACCTCTCCCAAAAAATTTCCTTATTCCTTGGTGTTGGCATCAATAGATAGGGAACCTCTTGCAACTACTACATATGGGTCCATTAGTTTATGGATCAATGAATAATGCACACAAATCCTATTTCAATATTTTATTTTATTAAATTTCCATTCTTCCTTCCTCTTATTATACCACATATTAATTTGGCCACTCAAGAAAATTTATATGAGAGATGATATATTGAAATGAGGTGATGTGATGAGGGCAACACCGCCCAAAACTGAAAAAAATCACAACAAAAAATACCAACATAGAAGATGTGAGATAGAAAATTGATTCACTTTCATTTATTTTCAGAAAATGAAATTACAGATTCAAAGCTTACATGCTACAGCCTCATGGACTTGATTCATTACAACAAAATCAACTCAGAAAAGTAAAATCTACTATTTGGAGCCACAATCTGCAACATCAAGGCTACCTTCTACAACCCCCACTTAACCCTTTTTATTTTCCCCAATAACTGCCCTAGAATGTTTTAGATAGTACAAATTTCCCCTTTTTGCTTTGGCGCCAAAAGTCTCACCATTTGATTTTTGGCCTAGGAACATTTTTTTAAGAAATTCACTTTTTAGAGGACCAACTTCGCAGAGCCATATCTTTTGATCCAAGTGTCCGATTTGCTATTATTTTATATCATTAGAAAGGTCTCGACGAGCTCTACAACACATGAATCCATTGTAGGTCAGTTTGGCCACCTTTTGAGTTGTTTCAAGGCCTCTAAAGTTTTATATTTGAATTTAAAGCTGCATTGGAGAAATTTCCCTGGACGAAAACTTTAATTTCTCCCAAACCATGCATGGTATTGAGGTGATTCTTTCACGACCGAAAATGTTTTTTAGCTCCACTCCTTGGGGTAAATTTTCACATCCGTACAAGCTAGTTTAGGCCAACTTACTAAAAATTGTAAGTGCTTGTTTTTCACTATTTTTGATGTCTGGCAGTCTTATATCCCCTAAGTGCCATCATGGGACTCAAAACAACTACAAAAAATAAAGAATTTTTTCTTTTTGGGTGATGGAAGTTTTCCCTACACCACTGGATGCTCCTACATCAAACACCCAAGGTAATTTGAAAAGTGACCCTATCACTTCTCAGGGATTAGAGAGAAACCAAGATGGTTAGCCTCAACCTCAGATAACCATGATGAATCTTCAGCAGGCATTCCTCTCCATTTCACCAAGTACTCTACATATTGCTTGCTTCTTGTGCTTCTAGGGTAAACCCACAAAAGTGGTTTACAATTCAAATGAGGAAGGAAAACTTGTAAAAAATGACCCCATGCCATTTTTTTTCATTTTGGGGGTTCAAACGAACTAGTTGGTTTGAACAAATCAAAAGAGGGTTCACTCGAACCAAGGTTCAAGCAAACCCATTTAATGCATGTACGGACCAATCAGCAAAAAAAACAAATGGAAACCCCTCTATGGAAGGGGGTTCGAATGAACCCTAGTTCGCTTGAACCCCCCTTTCCCTGATTTTTGACCTTGTTCACAAAAAAAATAAAAATTTTTGCACTTCGGAGCTCGGTTTGAAGATGAAAATGGTGGAGACTTCACATACCCAACTGGAATCAGGTAATCCTCAGAATGAGCTATCCAACAAATATAATTTTAATATGTTTTGGTTTTATTATGTATTTTTTTAGTTTTATTAAACATAGGTTTTTCATCAAAAATCAAGCTCTTTTTCTGCACGTGGAAAAATAGCAGATTATCAAAAAAATTAAAAATATGAGTGCATCAGATATTGAAGTCCTTGATCCAACAAAAAAAAATGAATTTCGATACATACAAAAAAAGTTGTGTTATACAGTTGTGATATGTCTGAATTGTAATTGGTTTGACTTTGAAACTTGATTAAAAAAAAAATATTCAATTAAAAACTATCTAACCAAGTGGAAGCACTATATATCATAGTTACAAATGTAAATTTGAAAGAATTAGAATTTTATCTTTCATGGAAAAAAATTTATACGTTATACAATGAGCGTCACTTTTTTAAAATGTAGTTTTCCGAAAAAAACCAATTTTTGAGGGAGATGGAAAAAGAAGTGCAATCTTATTCCAAAAATTTTGAAAAAAATATATTTAGAATCTACAAACAAAATGTAACGAAACTCTAGTTTGCATCATCTTCAAATTCTTCATGGTTTAGCCACTATAGGTGCTCGAAAGTGAAGATTTAGTTAAAAAAATTATTCCAGTGTCCAGTTTGGCCAAAAATTATAAACCACTATTGTGGGATCACCCTCAAATACCCACACGGCTATTCAGGATTTCTTCTATCTCTTCCTTCTCTGAATTAGGTGCTGGAATTTTCAACTATTTATTTATCGGAATCTCCTTTATATCACCTTCATGATACTCTATCAAATCAGCAATGTTGAACATAGGAGAAATATTATTCCACTAGGAAACTCTACCTCATAATCATTTCCTGAATCATGCTTCTTCGGGATCTTACATTGTCCAAACTTCTTCATCTTTAACTTGTTGTATGTACCAACTAGAAAATTTTCCTTTTGCAAATGAACCATGACTTCATCTCCTACCCAGAACTCCTTATACCTCATTTTCTTATCTGCTTGAGCCTTATATTGTGAGTTCATCAAGTATTGATATGTTTCTTCACCTCTTCGTGCAAATTCTTCAGTTGCTTAGAAAAATCTTCAGCCTCAGCACTACTCTTCTCCCCCTTATCCATCTTTCTCAGTTCAAAAGCAGTTCTTGGACTACTCCCATAGACAATTTGGAATGGTGATTTACTAGTGCTCCTATTGACAGAATTGTTGTAAGAAAACTTTTCCTGTGGTATAATCAAATCTCATCCCTTGGGCTTATCTCCAACTAAGCATCTCAGTAGGTTTTCCAAACTCCTATTCACCACCTCTTTTTTTCCATTAGTCTGTGGATGGTGTGCAGAAATGAACTTCAAATCTGTCTTCAACTTCTTCAATAATGTCCTCCAGAAATAACCAACAAATTTAGTATCTTTGTCTGAAACTATACTCTTTGGTAGACCATGTAGTCTCACCACCTCTTTGAAAAACAACTCTGCAACATGAACATCATCATTGTTCTTATGACATGGAATGAAATGTACCATCTTTGAAAATCTATCCACCATCACAAATATGGAATCAAGCCCTTTATGTGTCCTTGGAAATCCAAGAACAAAACCCATGCTAATATCCTCCCATGGCCTCTTAGGTACAGGTAATGGCTGATACAATCCAATATATTTTGACTTGTTCCTTTTTCCATCTGACATACTCTGCAACTTTGTACAAATTTCTTCACATTTTGTTGTAACTATGGCCAATAATAATTCTCACTGACAAGATCAATGGTCTTATCTTGACCAAAATGTCCAGCCAATCCTCCAGTATGCTTCTCCTTGATTAGATTCTCTCTCATAGAACTCCTTGGAATACACAATTGGATTCCTCTAAACAACATCCTATCTTGGATTAAGAAATCCAACCATTTTGTCCTATCCAATGTAATAGGTTCCAAACAAGCCTTCCAAGCTTCTACAAAGTCTGGATCTTCTGGATACAAAATCTTGAGTTCATTCAACCCAACAACCTCTATATTCATCTCTATCAACAAATTTTTCCTTCTACTTAAGGCATCTGCAACTTTGTTTGACCTTCCACTCCTATGCTTCAAAACAAAAGTATAACTCTACAAAAACTCAACCCATTTTAAGTGCCTTTGATTCAACTTTCCTTGACTATTGAGATACTGTAAAGCCTGATGATCAGTATATAAAAAAAATTATTTTGGAAACAAATAGTGTCTCTATTTCATCAAAACCTGAACTATAGCATAAAACTCTTAATCATAGACAAAATATTTCTTCTTGGCATCATTCAACTTCTCACTAAAATAGGCAACAGGCTTACCTTCTTGACTCAAAACAACTCATATGGCAGTACCACTAGCATCACAATCTACTTGAAAGACCTTATTGAAATTTGGAAGTGTCAAAATAGGTTGCTCTGTAACTTTCTTCTTCAACATATCAAAACTTTTGGTTGCTCCTGTGGTCCACTTAAACTCTTTTCTCTCCCCTCTCATTGCTTTAGCTAGAGGTGCATAAATACTACTAAAATTCTTAATAAAATTTCTATAAAAACTTGCTAGACCATGAAATGATCTTACCTCTATAACACTCCTCAGGGTAGGCCATTAAATGATAGCTCTCACCTTGTCTGGATCCATTTTAAGACCCTCTACTGAGACAACAAATCCCAGATACACCAACTCCCTTTTCACAAAACTACATTTCTTTAAATTAATCAACAACTTCTCCTCCCTTAGCTTCTCAAAAACTCTTCAAATATGCATCAAGTGCTCCTCCAATGTCTCACTGAAAATCAAAATATCATCCAATAAACAATAACAAATTTTCTTAAAAATTCTTTCAATACATCATTCATAAGCCGCATAAATGTGCTCGGTGCATTGGTCAGCCCAAAAGGCATGACTAACCAATCATACAAGACATCCTTGGTTTTGAAGGTTGTCTTCCATTCATCTCCTCTAATCCAGATCTAGTGATATCCATTCTTCAAATATATCTTTGTGAAGTACTCAGCTCCACTCAAACAGTCGATAATGTCATCCATTCTTGGCAAGGGAAATCTATACTTGATGGTGATCTTGTTGATGGCTCTAGAGTCTTTACACATCCACCATTCCCCATCCTTCTTTGGTGCTAGTACTGTAGGTACTGCACATGGACTCAAACTCTCTCTAATCAATCTTTTTTGCAACAACTCTTGCACTTCTCTATTCAACTCCTCACTTTCTGTTGGAGTCATATGATGAGCTACCTTATTTGGAAAACTGGCTCTAGGAATCAAGTCCATCTAATGACTAATCTTTCTTACCAAAGGAAAATCTTCAGCTTCATTATCAAAAAAAATAGCTTGAAACTCATTCAACAAATCTGAAACCTCTACAGGTACCTTAGTGGTATCTTCTTTATCAACTCTAGGGATCAATGCAAAACACATATGCTCATGCTTCATACCTTCTAGGAACTTTCTTCCATCAACCAAAAAAATTCTTGTATTACTGCATACTTTTTCTTCTACGTCTTTCAAGGGCTTCAGCTTATGATGAACTCCATCCTTTGTCAAAGAATAGGTGTTGGCATGTCCATAATTTACTGCACTTGCCAATCAAACTGCCACAGTCTGCCTAACAACATATAACAAACATCCATAGGCATAATATCACACAATACCTCATCATGGTAATTTCCAATCTTGAACTTTACCAGACATTGTTCATTTACCAAGGCTTTATGGTCCTTCTGCAACCAAGTAATCCGGTATGGGTTTAGATGCCTTCTTCTCTCCAATCGCAACTTACTAACAATTTCTTCCAAAACAAGGTTATCGATACTACCTCCATCAATAATAACATTGCAAACTTTACATTCACACTTACATCTAATGCCAAACAAATTCTTCCTTTCAGTTGGCTCCTTCTCTTCATTCAACAAGGCTCTTCTAGTAACAAGAACCTCCCCTCTTTCTACATCCTTAGAATGTGAAGACTCGTCATCTTCATCTATATATGCAACTCATTCATTACCCTTAGGTCTTCTATTTAGCCTTCCTTGATGTTGAGGACACTCATAGGCTCTATGTCCTTCTTCTCCACATTGGAAACAGATTCCACAAAAGCCTCCTCTACCCAGTCCTCATTCAAATCTTCCCCTTCCTCTTTGGTCTCCATTATTCTGATCAAGAGGATAGTAGGTATTATCTCCTTTCTGGTTCTGGATACTACTGGAGCCTTCACCCTTCTTTTTATCATCATTTTGACCTCCATATGATCGTCCACCAGTCTTTCCTCCACGACCTCCACCTCATTGCTTATTCTCAAACCTCTTGTTCAGTCGTTCTTCAAACTTTAGAGAAAATTGATAAACATCTTCAATGGTGGTAATTAATTCTTCCTGTATGCTTGGCTTCAACCCGTTAATATAACAAGTAACTTTCTCCTTATTTGCCTCAGAATGTCCTATTCGAACCAGGACCTTGTGAAATTCCTATGTGTATTCTTTCACCGTCCTTGTCCCTTGCCTCAAGCTCTGCATCTTCTTGAGCGGCTCCAATTCATAATCAACTGGAATAAATTGTTTCTTCAATTTTGACACCATTATATCCCATTTGGAAGTTTATCTTTCCCATGTCTTCCTCTTTCTAACTGGACCTTTTTCCACCATATACTGGCGTGACCTTTCAATTTTGTCTTTGCAAACCTCACTTTGTGAGGATCTTCAATCTCCTCAAACTCAAAAAATTCCTCCATGTCATTGATCCAATCAATTAATTCTTTAAGATTCAGATTTCCACTAAAAGTTGAAACCTCCATTTTAGGTCTCTTCTTAGTGCTTGAGATCGCTCGCAAAAAATCTTGTTTCTCTAGGATCCATTAGATCATTCTCTTCATCTTCCAGTTCTTCTTCCATTTCATCTTCAGTGCCATCTCTATCTCGTTGCACATCTCTTCTTTGAACCTCTTGTTGCAAGGTTTCTAATTGCCTTCTAAGTACTCTGATTTCATCTCTAGTTGGATCTCTTCCTCCACCACCTCGGCCTCTACCTCTACCATACTAGGCATGTCTTGGAGGAATCTTGAACTCAACCCACACTCACAGGTTCTGTTGCAACTGCCTTACATTTAGCACTCTGCTATAAGGTCAAGAACTCCTGCTCTGATACCACTTGATGAGGGACACACCGCCCAAAACCCACAAAAATCACAACAATAGATACCAACACAAAAGATGGGAGATAGAAAACTAATTCACTTTCATTTATTTTTAGAAAATGAAATTACATATTCAAAGCTTACATGCTACAGCCTCATGGGCTTGATTCATTACAACAAAATCAACTCAGAAAAGAAAAAACTACTATTCAGAGCCACAATCTGCACCATCAGGGCCACCTTCTACAACCCCCACTTAACCTTTTTTACTTTCCCCAATAACCACCCTAGAATATTCTAGAAAGTACAAATTTCCCCTTTTTGCTTTGGCACCAAAATTCTCGCCATTTGTTTTTTGGCCTAGGAAGAAATTTTTAAGAAATTCACTTTTTAGAGGACCATCTTTGCGGGGCCATAACTTTTAATCCGGGTGTTCGATTTTCTATTATTGCATATCGTTGGAAAGAAATCGATGAGCTCTACAACATGTGCACTGTAGGTCCGTTCAGCCACCTTTTGAGCTATTTCGAGGCCTCTCAAGTTTTATATCTGAATTTGAAGCTGCATTAGAGAAATTTCTCGGGACAAAAACTTTAATTTCTCCCAAACTGTGCAGGGTATTGAGGTGATTCTTTTGCGACAAGAAATGTTTTTCAACTCTGCTCCTTGGGGTAAATTTTCACATCCATACAAGCCCATTTAGGTTGACTTACTAAAAATATTAAGTGCTCATTTTTTGCTATTTTTGACACTTGATAGTCTGATATCCCCTAAGTGCCATCATGGGACTCAAAACAACTACAAAAAATAAAGAAAACATTTTTTTTGGGTGATGCAAGATTTCCCTACACCATTGGATGCTCCTGCATCATGATGAGAGTTGTCCAATGGAAACTACTTCCAATTGAATTTTTCAACCTAAAAAGCAATATTACTTTGAGTTTCCTTTTATTTTTTTAAATTTTCCCTATTAGGTGTTATTATCTTTGAGGAGGATGTGAAGGAATTTATGGGTGAGTTTATTGAGGGTTTGGTTGTTCATTCTCTTCACTAGGGTTTTCATTATTTGGTGAACTAGGGCTATCATGAATGCGTGAAGGATTTTTAATTTTTAAAAATAAAAAATATTGAATCAAAATAATTGCTAAATTGGTATTCTATTAAAGATCTACAATTAAAACAAAAACAAAAACCACCTCCTTGACCTTGTGGACATCATGGTGGTATTTTGATGGTGACTTGATTAAATCCAAAATGTGTATTTGTTATTCCTTTCTCACATTTTTGTATTATAGATATAAGAGGTCAATTTCAAACAATTTTGACTACCAAGTCATAACACAAATGTGTTATAATATGCTCACATTATTCCCTAGATGAATCAAAATGTGATTGTGGCTAGTTTTTGGTCCCCTACCTTTATACACACACCCAAGTGTGTATGGAGTAGTCTTTTATCTAGAAATATGTAAATTCTTTTAAAATTATCAAACTTTTAGAAAAATGGCTCCTTTTCTAATTTACTCTTCCAATCAAGTTGAAACAAGAGCATCCAACTTGGGATCCATTCATTTATGTTGTCCAAAACAATTTCAATGGATGGATGATTGCAAGTCTTTTCAACCAACACGAAGAGAAACTCAGGTATGGATGTCACCTCCACCTCCAATTGTACGTATGACCAGAAAAGCTAAAAGCTTCAAATACATTGCCTAACGAAAATGTGAAAAGAAAACATGGTAAAAGCAATGATGAGAAAGTAGAACTAGTACAAGATTATTACAGCGTATTTGAGGGGACTAAAATTCATCAAAGTCTTCTATTGATTATTATTATTATGTGAGGCCGGCCTGCTGTATTTCAAGATTTGTTAGAAAATAGAACCACGAATTCTTCGCAACTTCATCTCCATCATCACAATCTTTCAAAGTCCAAGAAAATTAGTAAAAGACAACATAAAGTAAATGGAGGTCACTTTCTCTTTTTCTTTTATTTTATACCGTGTGGACTGAGCCAAGTTTTACAAAAACAAACTTAGCTACATATAATGGGACATTTGTGAAAGAGATGCGTTATTGCCAAATTTCATATAAAATAGTTTTAGTTTCACTTATTTGCAAGAATTTAAACCCGGACAATTTTACATTGAATTTTTTTATAATTATTATGGTTTATCTGATTCTTGTTCATGTTAGAAGTCAATCTAGTATTAATCTACTGAAGGGATGAGAATTGTCTGAATAATATTATAAAATATATAGATTATATAATAGAACTTATAAAGCAAGATGCAATAAAATAGAACATTTTCATATAGAAATACAATAACATAAATGTTATTTCTATTTGATATAATAATTATAATGTCCTAAATTGTGTTTTATCCAATTTCACATTACATATGTCTTCCCCTTAGGTTCCAATTAAGATAATTATGCTCTTTTTCAATCCAAAACCATCTTTCAGCACTTGGCATGTCTAGCTCCCCAATTAGTAAGTCTGATTTTCTCATGGATCAGTGTGCACCGTGGAGATGTCTATGCATTGCACTCACATCCTATGAAAATCCGTGACTGAATTGCCCATTGAGATGTTATACTTGTTGTGTTTTGGTAGTGTAATGCCTCTACCAACTTCCACCCTCGTCGGGAATCATTCAGGGAGGTTATTTGAACCAAAAAGAACACTTTTCTTGAGGAGGGGTTCACTCTGGATCTTTTGAAAAACTACACACACAACTCTCTCTTTCTCTATCAGTTTTTTCTTCGGCATTCTACAACACTTCTTAAGCATTCAAAGCATTCGCCATCTCTCTTTCTATGCATATCCTTCAAAGAACTCTTCCACATCTTTTAGAGTAAACTCCATTTCTTTCATCCAAAGAAGTCACTACCATCTTGAAGACTCTTGTTGCTTCGTCACTACACTAGCAAGCTACTTTTATTTTTTGTTTGGGAATGGTAACTCTTCAATACTTTTCATTAAGCATATCATCTTTATTTTGTTAGCATATTTTTCTTTCTATCATTTTATGTCTACTTCTACCATCTTATCTAAGGCTCTCTTTGGAGATGGGAACACCAAGACGACAATTTGACTAAGGAAGACTCCTATACAACCACCCAACCCTTCTCTTTGGTCTTATGTGTGTAGGTATAGGTGAAAGAGTTGCTTGGAGAAAGCTTGGATTTCATCAGAAATATTTGGTGATATACTAAACTCTTTTTTTTCATTTCCATTTAAGTTCCACTTAGCATTTTCATTTCTATCATTTCATATTCGCTATGCAACCATACTTTACACATTTTCATGTCTAGAACATTGTATAGGATACTTTGTGTTTTTCTATGATAGTTTTAGTTTCATGTCCATATGGGACACAAGCACAACACGATGCCATCCTACAATCACATGTACTCCTGGAAAGAGGATTTTTCAAGCTATCTGAAAAACCCTTATACTCTATACTTTTGGTTTTTGAAGTCTAAAGAGTTTAGATATTTTTTGTTCTCTTTAAAACACACATTTAATTAGCTAATAGCTAAACTTAAAGGTCACAATTATCTAAAGGCTTACCTGAGTGGAGGGTTGAAATTTGGATCCTCAAAAGATTTGATTATCTTTTCTAGTGGTTCACTTTTCATACTCTATATTTTGGTGAACTCGGCATGAGCTCACCTTTTGAGAATATTTTTCAAAACATTTAAAATTTGAAAACTTCCCATCTTCTTGCACTCTCTTCTCTCATTATCTGAATTCTATAAGGCTATGTATTTTCAATACTCTTCTATGAGCTTCATGACCTAGTCTACAAATTCTAGATATGTAGTAATCTAAGAAGCTTGAGTGCTACCATAGTTACTCCAAATTGATATAGTCCTACAAGACTTGGCCTGATGTTCTCTAAAAATCCCAATCCTTTTGGCTCCTAGATAGCCTTTGGGAGTTCTTCACCTTCAAATTCTCCCCTGCCCGGTCTCCTCCTTCCATAGATTATGAAACTACTCTTAGGGTTCCCTTTGAGTAGGTTTAGTCTTTGAAGGAGAACCTAAAACACTTTGAATATTTCCTTAACCATGATAGCTTTCTTACTCAAGCCGCCCCTATTGTCGTTAATCTGAGAGACTTGATCATCTTAGATTGTAAGGGCCTTGAGTTACTTTGTGTTGAGACTCATGTACCTTCATATATGTTATTCTTGAGTCAATCTCATGATGCTTAATCAGATGTCACTGGCACTGAGTTGAATATTCTAATGCCTAAGGTGTATGTGCACATGGTAGATACTAATTGTACCTCCTATGTCTTCTTCTAATAACACAAATGCTATGTTTATGCCTCCTACTAATCCTGGAGTTAATGTGCATCTTTGAATCCTTTGGGGCATAGCATCCCTTGATGCAGTTCTTCACTTCAAACTCCCATAGTGCAAGTCTCTTCCACAATGGCTAATCCACCTCCCCCACCATTTAATCCCCACTCTGAACACTATGTTGCAAAACATGGGTCAAATGTAGTCTCATATTGCTAATCTAACTAACATTGCTACATACTCCACCCTTACGAGCCTTACTATCATTTTAACCCTCTTTCTTTGAACATCCTAAATTCTCCCATGTCCCAAGGGATTGAGATACCTAAGTATGAAAAGTATAGTGTAAAAGGAGATCCACATAAACACACTAATTCCTTTACCTCTTTGTGTAGTGGTTTTTTGTATCAAGAGTAGATTTGTTAGCAAAATTGTTCCCATGATCCCTTAAGGAGATTGTATTGGAATGACTTTTATCATTGCCTAATAATTCCATTTTCTCTTTTGATCAACTAATGAATCAATTCTTGCAGTAGTTCTAGGCGAACATTGGCTCCAAGGTCACTATTTTCGATCGTGTCCATTGTAAGTAGCAACCTAGTGAGAAGCTAATATATTTTATTTCTCATTACAAATATATATCTTTGTAAATTTTTTATGCCCTACCTAACCATGACATTCAAAGAATTATCATGGGAAGTCTCTAGTCAGAATTAAGGTAACAAGTCTCCTTAATGAAGTATCCTTCTTTTACTCATCTATGTATTGCATTATGAGATTATCAACAAACATTGGCCTAGTATGGGGCTTCAACCTCATCCTCACATCTTGATAATTTTAGATTTGTCTTCTTTTGGAGAGTCAGAGAAAAATAATGCAATAACTAATGTGGTGACCATCCTCCAAACAACTAAAATTAGTACACTTGGATCACAACGTAATTGTTTTTCACAAAATTATTTGATTCCTAATCAAGTGTACTTTTGAGGTTACTAAAATATAACTTGATCACCCTCCCAAAGATTAGACTTCTCCCTGAAAACAAGCCATATCCTACTTGATGATTCTTCTAAGTTCTACCAATAGCATCAAGAACATGGAAATGACATCAAATGATGTGTGTGCCAGAGACATATAATTTAGGATCACATAGATAGAAGTAACATCTAACTTGATAGTGAAAAGAAGAACTCACATAAATCTATTGCTAAGACCAATAGTTCGTTGTAGATTTATACAAACCCTTTTTCACCTCACTCTTCTAATTTTTGTAAGGAAGCCAAGGTAGCAGAACAACTTCCTACACTAATCTTGAGAGGCTCAAAAAATGCAAAACTTTATAGATCTTTAATAGTTACAAAAAATAAACACAAATATCATGCATACCACAATACAAAGATTTACATGGGGAAAACTATTTCGGGATAAAAACCCCACACTCCAAAATCTGCTCAATATATTATTCAAAAATAAAAAGATTACAATATACTTGCAAAGCAAGTTTCTTACAGGAGTATCACCACCAAAAATCAAGAGACAACATGACCGCTAACAGACTCTCAGAATACACCAATGTCTACATACATCCCAACCGCTTATAGTAATCTTTTTGGAACCTTCTAGAATTATGGTTTTACAAGGTCATTTTTCATTTGACGTGTTAACGAAAAAACCTTAACAAGTCAATGGGAAAAAAACCTTGACATGTCAGCGGAAAAACCTTGACGTGTTAATAACGAAAAAAATTGGGGCGATGCCCTGAACCCCACATCTTGCTACAAGTGTACAGTATTTGCAAGATTAGTCACCACATACCAACATACATCCTATCAATAGTAAATTGTATATAATTGCAAGGTTGAGACACATTTTCCCAACAATTTTATCACCACTTCTTCTTTTTCCTCATCTAATGATGTTGCATATGTGAACATGGTATCTATCACTCCAATCTCTCCTCCAAATCATAAGGTTGACATACCTGACATATCTTTCATGCTTAAGGACTTACCTTATCATGGAGAATACTCTCATATTTACATTCATGCTCAAGTCAATGGTAATTTTTTCACCTCTATTATGGTTGGCCCTACTAGTAGGGTCAATGTTATAACAAAAGAGACACTCTTCATCAATGACCTACATAGGGTAATGTTGGATAACATATTGGGAACCTTGAGATAATATAATCCTTATATCAAGGAATGGTGCTAGAAAACCAACAACTCTAAATATTTTGTTCTTAAACAAGAACAAATATTCTCTAAATTTTATAGAGGTATAGCTCCCTCACTAGATTTTCAATGAATTTGAATGCTAAAACCAAATATCATGTATGCTTTTAACTGGAAAGAAACAAAGGAAAATTAAAGATATCACATTTCCACAATCCATATTGATTATTGCTAGATGACTTCTGGATTTGATTGTGTAAAAGTTTTTGCATCAACATTTCAGATCACACTCCGTGATCCATCATCAGGATAGTTGAGAGCTCAAGGAGAACCAACTCAAAGACTAATTATTTAAATCACGTTAAGAGATAAACTATTCTCTTAACACCTTATGATGAATGAAATTTATCATGAAGAAAACTAGATGATCCACACAAAGATGAGACACCAAGATTCAAGAATACCAGATTATCTTCATAAATTGTATGCACTAGGACAAATAGTAATTTCATTCATAGCAAAAATGTAAATCGAGAGTTTTTCAAAGAGTGTCTAGAGAGACTTAACATATGAAAATAGATATAATTAAATAGGCAAATGAGTAACTCCCTCTTTGTTGTCCATAACTGACCAAAATTTGAAAAGGTAACAAATAAAATAAAACCAGTTGAGTCATCACGATGGTGTCGCTTCATTTGCAGCTTCCAGAATCACCACGGGTCTTTTTTGAAAGGCTTGAAAAGTCTTGAGGGTGTGTAACAATTCTTTATGCTAACAAATGGTCACATTTTTCATTCATACCCTCCATGACAATTGATTATCTTTAACCACCTCGATGTGTTGATCACATTCTTTCATAAGATCGATTGCTTTAGATGTAACCAAGTGTAGATCACTAAGCCTCTTCAGATGCTCAACATCAAATGAAGGTGAATCAAGTGTACCCTCAATGATTTTCTAGAAATCATCTATCAAACCTTTGATATTTGTAGCATCCTTAATCTCTCCTTTGTCCCATTGTAACTCGAGTGCAACCAGAGTACCTCGTGCTTCTTCTGAAATGGTGGTGCATTCATCTACGATTTCCCTTAACTTTTGCAAGCTTTGTTTAGCAATTTGGAATTTCCATTCTACACCCTTACATTCCACACTACACAATGATTTTCTTAAGCATTAGGTATAATCTATTATGCAACTAGCTTCTCCATATCCTAGTTTAACATTAATTTTAGTTCATATTGATAATTATTCCATAATTTTTCTTCTTTTTCAATTGTGGAAATTTTTTCCATCAAAGTAGTTTTCCAAGCATTCACTTTCTGCATACACTTCATAGACTCAAATATAAAAAGAATCCCCTTCTTAGACAAACCCTCACTCCATTCCTTCATAGCCTTGCTTAGAGTTTGACAACTTTTTATTTTGGTCACAACTTATTTTCCAATCATGGTTAAGGATTCAACAATGGAACTCACTTGAGAGAGAGGTTGAGGGACAAGTTCAAAAATAGAACTTCGACATTCAGTTAAATCCCAAACCTGAGCCTTTAGTTCATCCTTATTTTCCTTATCCTTTTTTGACCTTTCAACTATTCTGGCTACAGACACTTGAAATATTTGAACGTCTCCCTCTCTGGTAGGGGGGAAAGATCTATTCTATTAACCTCAAAGTCACATGTCATTTCCTGAGTAACATCTTTCTATGCCGAAGCGTGTGCAATCTCAACTTCAAGGCTCCCTAATTTTGTGTCATCCACCAATCTTGTAGTAGTTTTCAATTTCCTCATCTTTGGGATTGGGGTTCTTAGTAGTAATTGACCTACCATATCTTGTTTGGGCACACTAAGTTGTACAACCTTCATTTTCCTAGATAAAATATCCTCCAACCAAGCTAGAGTAACTGGGACATTAACTACTTTCAAAGTTGAAGACTCAAACAAAGTTCTAGCAATAGGAGGGGTGTCTAGTGTAGATGAAACAGTCTATGACCTCTGTGGTGCAATCACTTCCCTGATAGGTGATTCATCCTGAGAGGGAGAGGATTTGACATTCAAATTTTTTGAGCCCTCTTCTTCCTCTTCTTCTTCATTCTCTTTTTCTAAAGTTGAAAGGTTAAGAATACCCTCCCCACAAGTTTGTGAAAACACATTTTTGTTCACTGTGTCTTCATCACCATCTCCTTGAGCCCCTAATGGTAATGACTGGGATGTATCACCAGTTAATTTCTCACGTGCAAAATTTTGGGGAAGTGCCCTTGGCAAGTCGTGACTCCTTAGATCTAGTGTGAGGACGAGACTGTTATGTCCTTTTCTTATTCATCCACTCTCATGTTCTAGTCAAGACATCGGCAGTCCTTGCTTCAATAGTCTCTTTTTACCTACCACTCTAGTCCATGGTAGGGATAGGCCATTTTTCTATTAGCTCAATATAGACTGGGTCTACCATGTCAACCTCGTCCTCCACAATTCCCTGTAACTCCCATGTTAGGCAATAGATGATAATCTATAACACTAACAACCTCATCTGTCTCCTTTTCCCAACTTCATACTCATCAAAATAGTCAGCCCAAAAATCCTCAAGGCTAGGTTGATAAAAGAAATTAGGGCTTAGTTTCAAATTATTCTTAATATAATCCTTTGAATCAAAAGAAAATTGTTCCTCAATATGAAATCATATTATACTTAGACACTTCCCTCTCAATGTTTAGGGCATTAGACATGGATTGACAACTATAAGATTGAAACCAAAAGGAAAGTGAACTATCAATCTTTTCCTTCCTTGGCACAACCTATTTACATCGGCCAGCTACTTGCTTACTTCAATAAGCACCCACTTATCCTTAGGATATTTAGGCAATTTGATCAGAAATCCAGCATATCCACCAACCCTAATGTAAGAGAATCTCTAAAATTGAATGAAATGACTATTGTAGAAGTCTACAAATTGCATTTCTTCATGTGATAACCACATTGCAGGATGTCCTTGTAACTCCCTAACCATCCTCATAGTGAAAGTGTCAGTTATTCTCCTAAAATATTGAAAGCTCTTATGAAGTTGTAGCTTATCAAAATAATCATAGATGGGTACTTTCTCTGGAGGTAAGTCACTTGGTCTTAATCCAGGACAAGTCTTGTGCTGGTGATGGCATATATCAAGTATAAAGACATGTAGAAGAACCTGTTAAGGGTAAAGAAAGTCATCAACTCATGCAGGTGATCACTAATAATTTCCACCTAATCCAGAAACTTCTCTCCACATAGCATCTACATTGGATGAAGAAATACATCCATTCCTCAAATCCATGAATGTCTTCATTTCCCCTTACCCTATGTAATTTAACACTACAATATTGGCCACTTCTTCCACAAAATGAGTTTTGTGCAACTTCTGAGGCAATTGAAACTTACCCCTTTTATGCTTGGCCAACCAATCTTTTTCCATTTCATTCTTGTAGACCCCTTTCTTTGCAAAAAAATCAATTTGAGAATTGTCATATTAATTCATAGGTGAATATTCATCCTTTTCCCGGATTCTCAGGCAAGACACAAAGGTGGACCTATGGACTTTCAGAACTAGTCAATTAACTTCTATCCTAACCTCTCATGTTTGTGAATTATAGTTCCTAATGCATTCTAAGATAAGTTCGGGGCATTGCAATGCTAAAGGAAATGTGGCAACTTCAACTAAACTGCTATCAATTACTCACTTAGTGATGGCTAACAGGTTTGGTTTATTGAATTTACTTCTTATTTCATCCAAACTCATAGGCTCTGGATGAGTATCTCCAATTTTTGGTCCCTCATAAGTTAGCCCGAACACATATTCATAACCCAAATATTTAAGCCTTTCCATGTACGAGAGTTTATAGCTCAAGAAATAGACAACCTTCTGAAATGCAGACATGGACATTCTAGGAAAGCAAGCTGAAATAAGTGGATACTATAAATACCTTCAATGGTGAATTTTGCAACTAGAATTCCACACCTCATCTGACTCGTCCTCGAAGAACCTCATCACAATGAGAATGTTTGCTTAGCTTTTAAAAATTTCTTTAAAATTTTCCAAAAAACATGAGGGAAAATGAGCATTTAATATCATTAATTTCTCCACGACATGTGATAGCTGTCACTTCACTGTTTTCATCACAAACATCTTTCAAAATTTAAAAATAAGTGTCTATAAGCGGTAGAGTGGAGAACTCAACGAACTACATAAAAGTGAGCCTAAGTTCGAATATCATGTCAAGATGCCACTTCAATAATAATTATCACACAAGCGGGAAAGGAAGAGTTCAACGAACTATACAAGGCACTACTTGAATGAGGAAAACAAGCTCAAGTGGTAAAGCAGGCGGTTACATGAACTACATAAAACACCGCCCAAGTTCGCATGGCTAAACAAAAAATCGCCTAAGTAGGACTAAGTTGTTTATAAGTTGGTAGATAGCTTTCCATTGAGCAAGGAAAAATTATAGGGTAATAATGGCTCTGATTGGGAATGAAGACTGACAAGGATGAATCAAGAAACCCAAACTCATCTTAGTACAAACAATGCCTTATCCATTGGGCAATAGAGTCATTAGAGATAAGAAATCCTCTCAAGCACTCAGGAAATAAAACAAAACAAAACCCTAAACTAACTATGTGTAGAAAGGAACCTCTGGATCAATCAAAGCTAGTAGAGTTTCAGGTCCTGCCCATTATAAGGAATAGGAAAGGGGGTTCCATCAAGGTATGCAAGGCGAAAGGTGTTAGGGCCCGCACTCATGAGTTATTTTAAAAGGACCGATCTAGAGTGCATCAAAATTTTTATGTGCACCCTTAGGTTCCCTGCGCTTATCCCAAAGCAAAACCAAATCCCCAATCATAAATTTCTTGGGCCTAGCTTTCCTATCAAAAAATATTTTTAACCTTTTCCTGATGTATGGTTATCTTATCAACCATATCCTCTCACTCCTCCTGGATCTTGGTGAGATATAGAATCTTTTTCTCCAAGGCATTGTTGAATTCAGAATCTTCAATAGCAATCTACAATTTACAAGATGATAATTCCAGTGAGAGGGAAAGTGCACTTTCTACTTCGTATACCAATTCCAAAGGAGCCATTACAATGGCCTTCTTAGGAGTTATTTTTTCTACCCACAAAGCTTCATATAACTTTTTATGCAAATCTTTCTAGTTTTCATCAACTAATTTATTGATAATGTTTATCAAATTCTTGTTACTAGACTCAACTTGACCATTTCATTGAGGATAATAGTCAACTGAATGAGATAGGGAAATCTCATAATCATAACAACATAGTGAAATATCTCTAGACTAAAAGCTAGTTGCATTGTCAACAACTAACTTGTGAGGGACTCCATACCTAACCAAAATGTTTTCCATAATGAAATTACAGACTACTTCAAAATTAGTTCTTTTAACTAAGATTGCTTCCACCCATTTGGTGAAATAATTTATGGTTGTGATGATGTGATTATGACCTCTACTAGATGGTGGAATAATTGGCCCTATGAAGTCGAGACCGCATTACTGAAACAACCCATCAATTACTACAAGCTTGAGTGGTAAATCTGCTAATTCAGGTCTTCCTGCAAATAAATTACATTTTTAACACCTGGACACCCAATGATAAGCATCTTTGAACATCCCAGGCCAATAATAACCATGTCTTAATACCTTAAAAGTAGTCATAGGGGAAGAGAAATGACCTCCATGGGCTTGATTATGGAAAATGGTAAGCAACCTTTTGTGTTGGCTTTTATCCACACACTTCAAAAATGTCCCATCTAAGTCGTGCTTGTTTAAAGTTTCATTCCAAATGACGTATTTTGCTACTTTCAAATTCCTTTTCTGTTTACCTGAGAAGTATTGAGAACATTCCTCATAGGTGAGAAAGTGGGCTATGTCAAAGAACCACTCATCTTGTAAGCCTACAGTTAAGACCAAGGGTAAGTTTTTATCTTTGTCTACCTCCTTTGGGTCTTTTGCCATCAATTTACAAAGGCCTCTTCCTCTGACTAACTTTGTAGGCTTAAGTTCCAAATCATAATCTTGCACTTTCACTAACCAGTTAACCCTCATATTGCAATCAATATCCTATTGATTCAAGATGTTATTAACAACAAGGTCTACTACATACACAATTGAGCGTGAATGCAAGATATAAAATCAAAATTGCTTAACTGCCCTGACTAATACAAACGAATGTTTCTCTATTTGAGAATATTTCAACTCATGTTTCTTTAACGGTTTGCTCATAAAGGAAATAAGTGACTGAACATTATCTTTGTTCTCTTGCAGCAACACAATAGATGTAGTATTTTCTGAAGCATAGAAATATATAATGAAATCTTTCCTAAAATCAGGACTGACCAAGGTAGGAGATTGTCAATTGCTTCTTTAATATCTTTGAATGCCTACTTCCCAGCATCATTCCATTTAAAGGCTTGTTTTTCTTTCATCATTTCTGCAATGTGCTTGGTGATTTTAGAGAAGTTTGGGACAAATTTCCTCAAGAAATTTACATGGCCAAAAAAAGACTTCACACTAGTTTAGCTCGAGGGGATGCTTAATTGCAAGATATCCTTTACTCTTTTTGGGTCTATTCTCACAACTTCTTTGGACACAATGTGACCCAAGAGTTTACCCTCAGTGACAAGAAAAAGAGACTTCTTGGGATTAAGAGAAATACCATGTTCTTTACATCTCTGTAGAACTCGCTCCAGATCCTGTATGTGATCTTTCCTCTTCTTGGAGAACACTGTTAAATCATCAAGATAGATAACTATGATCTTATTTAGGAGATCACCAAAGGATAGGTCCATAGCTCACTGAAATGTCGCTCATGCATTGATAAACCTATTGGGAAATTTTAGTCATCTCAAAAAGAAACATCTAAGATCAGTAGTGCCTTTGGTAATTTTAGTTTCATCAAATTTCCTCAAAGATAGATACTACTATGCCACAAAGTGGAATTAGACATAATTCATTTCCCACATTGAACCTTAGAGAAAAATTAATGCTAATTAAACCAATTCCAACAACACCATTAACAGATTCAATAAACATAAATACTAACCATGAAAGATGAAATAGACAAAATGAACACACAAGATTTACGTGGGGAAAACCATTTTGAGTGAAAAACCCCACACTCCAAAATCCCAGAGATCAATTGTATTATTTAGCAACAAGCATACAAGTTATAATACAATTCAAGCTCTAAGCCTTTACAAAAGATTTACATCTTGTTCCATTCTGGAGAGAATCTGACAACATAACCCTATTCTATTTCCCTCCCCCTCATTTTACATTTTTTTGATCAACCTCTTAGTCCATTACAACCTTTGTACTGTTACAATACTCTTATAGTATACAAAGTAGATTCACATAGAGAGAGATAGGTTCCACAATCAAACCACTAAGAGAGAGAGAGCACAACCTTTTCTCATTATAGAGTATCACCATGTAGACCAATCACCCATTATCACTTTAGTTCCAAAGAACCAACCACTACAGTTCCCAATTGTTGTTTCAACTTCTACAGGTAACTATCATCAACCATGTCGAGCCATTGAAGAGACTTATTTCATGCTATCTCCTACAATAACATAAAGTCCCTCTACTGCTATTCATTTGCTTAACAAATTGTCAATAATTGGCATCCAACCATTGCCTTCCACCTTGGCATCAATCAGGTCCCACTTTGACATTATTCATGAGTTATCGAGTCAACCTCATCATAATATTGGGGAGACACCAATTTATCTCCCACCGATACAATGAAGTCTTGGCGATGTTCACTTCATAGCTCCAAGTATATCAGCTAATCAATGAGACAATAAATTGACTCCCACTGATACGAAGATGTCATACTGATGAAGTACATATCATTCCATGTGGTCCCTACTATCAAGTCAACATGGCTTGCACCAATTATTGCTTCTACTCTAACAACTCAGGTCCCACCTTAGTCATCAGTCCATCGAGGAGACCACCTTCAAAGTCATATCAATGAAGTATCGTCCCTCTAATGTAAGCATATCAACACATCGAAGAAACCCAACTAAGGGTCCCACCGATGTCCCCAAGTCCCATTGGTGAAGGGTGATCGATCCATCAGGGAGATAGACTTTAAAGTGCCACCGAAGTAGCCACATCCCATCAATAAAGCCTATAGTCGATATGTCAAAGGTTTCCAAAACCTCACAACCTGTGACATGAGGTTCTAGATTTTCAACTTCTCATGACCTTGCAACATTTCCATAGCCCATCGGTCTATCAAGGAGACTCAAAACAGAGTCCCACCGACCGCTACAAGTCTCACCAACAACACCCTTCATCGAGCTATCGATAAGACTAGTGACTCTATCCCAAAAATATCCAACTATCATAGCGATAATGCAAAAACCTGAACATCAATACATTTGAGGCACCAATTCTCAACATTCTCCCACTTGCTGAAGAACATACTACCTATCAATCAATGCATGAAATATCTATATAACCAAGGACACCTGTAACAACATCTATAATGTCCACCATCTTAGGAAATAGTTCCAACCATCCTCTAAAGGAAAAGAACATGTCATGGTGTATATGCACCAATCTAATCTGAGACATTAGCAACAGAACCAGTAGATGAAAAAAAATTCAACACACTACCACCACTCCACTGTGCTTAACAAGCCATACAGAAGCACAAACAATATCAATTTCCAAGCCCAAACTAGAACACAACTATGAAGTCACCCTCTAGAAACAAGATATAACACTAGCTAGAACAACAGCTAGAAAACTATTTGCTCCCATCCAACTGATTAACCCACACGACTAAAAATAGCACACACAACAAGTTCTAATCCATCCAATCATACATGCCTTGAAGGTATCCACATCAAAAAACTCATGCCACCTACATAGCCAACCCATCAACTAAAAAAGAAAGCTCCATGTGCTAACTAGTTGAAGAAGACAAAACACATCCAGGAATTCCCACTGTGCATAGGTAATGTAAAATCTGAAAGATCAAAGGCATAACGAGTCTACCAATGGCAACACATATAAGAGGTGTGAACCACATCATGTAGTACCAAGGAAACATCCACAATGATATGCACAATCTATAAACTGACAACTTGTAAGAACAAATCTCACCACATGTTTGCATAGCTCTCCCAAGTTATTCACACTCAACAAAGGAAAGAGATAAAGAACCTCTATATCATCACCCAAGAACATGAGTTAAAACACATGACCACAATCGAGTGATCACTACAGCTCCGACAAAACCTCAAACCAATGTAGTGTGAAACCAAACATCCAGGAAGACAACCAAGACCAAAGAGAGAAAAACTACACATCATGTACCTATATAAAATCCTCCTACATACACCTCTAAATTCCAACTATGTCAAGTATGATCTCCTTCTAGAGAATCCCAAAAGAAAAACCATAACAACACCCAACTGTTTAATCACCAAGATCAAACTTAGCATATGTATATATATATATATATCATGTAATCAGCATGGATGTAAGCCTCTCAAGGAAGATCAAACTAATTCATTTCCCATTTCAGGAAATAAGTCCAATACCATCTCCTATGATCATCATAAATGAAAATGCAAACCCAAGGAGATAACCGTGCTATCCATCTCTCACAATGAATCCTACAGAACAATCTATTATCAACTCAAGACCCATATCCATGAAAGAAAGCATAAAAAACCTAAGAGAAACAATGGGCATTACCTCTCAAGTGATAAGTATCCAATTAGGCCAAGAGTGGGAATGAGAATTATCCTCCAAGAGAAATCTCCTCATAGGTCTCTGTTGAACTCACGTCTAACCAAGGTGTAGGAGCCTTAAACTTTCTGTTGAAATCTTCATCAAGAGTAACCATCAATAGCACTTCTCTCATCATAGAAATATAGCCTCACCTTATTCTCCATGTATCCATGAGGATCTAAAAACAATCATTTCATGCTAAACTCCAAATGTATCACTGCACTATCATGAATTTCTCAAGCATATGACCAATGCACCCAAAACACAAAGAACCACCAGACCATTGTCAAAGCTCCAATCATCTAAATTAGGAACTTATCATAACATCATGATCTAACCATCCCCCTTAGGAGATACCATGCTCCAAGTGAACATACCATGGTCTCAAGAGTAATACATCATGCCAAAACTTCAATGCGCAATCAAGAGTATACCATGACATTAAGCAAACAAACTCTAAACCAACATCACATGTCAAGCGCCACCAACACCTCAACCAAAGACTCCAAGAATCCTCCATGGTTTCGAGATGTTGCACATATTTAAATAGTGACCATGCAAATGCGAAAGAACCCTTCTACAACAACAAGATCTAAGAGCTCCTCCTAGTAACATTTACAACACTAGAGAACATTTTTCATCACGAAGTGATGAATTCATAGTCATTGCTAAAGCACCCACTGTTCAAAACATGACAACATAGATTTCCAAGCATCATGAACAAACATCTACTAATCTGAAAATCCTTCAGGTCCACACAACAACATGACCATCTAACAACAATACCAAGTGGCACCAAGATCTCCAAACCAAGCATACAATATCATCACTATCAAAAGCTTACACCAAAACGTGTATCAATCTCTTAATGACATCGTGATACACATTGTATAGGTCCCCATAATTGACTATTCAGGTACTCAACACCATCCATCCTCTCATCTCAAAGCAACCATGCCAATGCACAAGTGACCACAGACAAGGCCAACTAACAAGTCTACATTAACACTGAATCAACCTCGTGGATATAGACAATCTACTTCTGAGTTATCCCACAGCAAACATGTAGGTAAAGACAAGCCATAAAATTGCATAACCTGTAGATCCAATCAATGTAACATGCAAACCCATCATTTCAATGGGAACTACAAAATTGAGATCTTAAAGAGAATAACCATGTAGACATCATGACTCAAATACTAGATCAAGTTCAAATCCAATTTTCCAATCATGTCCACAATGAGCACCATAGCTTAGGAAACCACCAAGTATCACCACAAGAATGTTGAGTGAAAAACCACATACCAACACTCTCATACAAAGATCTAATCACACCTTCTCTTACCATGCATAAAGCATGTATGCAGAACTGCAACTATCTCATCTAGTCACACCTCAAAAGACTAGGGTCTAGAAAATAGCTTAACAGTAGCTCCACATATTCACATGTTTTTTTTCTTGACTATGCAAAAACTATAAAACCACTGTGTTTTAAAACATCCATGTGCATCCACACCCACTTCACATCTTGAAGACAAAAAAATATGAAACAAGAAACACCATAATGGTTAAAATAGAAAATGGATTAACATGAATGAGCATCACCATAGATCTTTTAAGAAAACCTATAAAAACTATCAAACCCAAAGGTACGAGTCTAAACCATGCAGGTATAAAACATCCATGAGAGGAAAAGGAAATCAGAAACTCTAGGACCATTTCAGGCCAACTCCTCAACCACCAACATGTACATGCATCTGAGGGAGACAAGTTATTGTAGGAGCTTTTAAATCATCTGATGACTAGCTCCATAGCCTTCATGCAATTGGGGTGCCATAAAACTATGTCTTCCAATACCAGGACAAAACACACAGCATAAGCACATTTCTCCATAGTTTAGAAACAACCCAAGCTTCTCCATGTATCATCAGGGAGCCCCTCGCACGGACACCCAATATGAAAGATTTGTTGCAACACAACAATAGATTAAATAATATTCCACCCCATGCATTAGGATTATATGACTTCTAACTCATGAGCTTCTAGTCATATTATTTCAATATGACCAACTCAAGTTTCTCCATCTTTCATACTACGTGTTTTCTCTTGAAACTCAAACAAAAGAGCAAGAACTTATACTCACCAAAGGATCAATACACCAGTTGATTCATTCATATTTCCTCAACTCTACCACACTAAGAAATCTTCACAAAAGGAATACCCAAAACCAGCAACACAAGGAACTCACACTTCCAGAAGCAAGCTCTGATACCACTTCTTGGTAAATTTTGGTCATCTTAGAAAGAAACATCCAAGATCAATAGTACCTTCAGTAATTTTAATTTTATCATATTTCCTCAAAGACACATACTACTATGCCACAAAGCAGAATCAGACATAGTTCATTTCCCACATTGAACCTTAGAGAAAAATTAATGCTAATTAAACCAGTTCCAACAACACCATTAATAGATTCAATGAACATAACTACTAACCATGAAAGATGAAATAGACAACATGAACACACAATATTTACATGGGGAAAACCCTTTCAAGTAAAAAATCCCACACTCCAAAAGCTTAGAGATCAATTTCTTTATTTAGCAAAAATCATACAAGTTATAATATTATTTAGGCTCTAAGCCTTTACATAAGATTTACATCTTGTTCCATTCTAGAGATAATTTGGTAGCATAACCCTATTCTATTTCTCTCTCCCTTGTTTTACATTTCTCTAATCAACCTCTTAGTCCATTATAACCTTTGCACTATTACAATACTCTTATAGTATATAGAGAAGATTCACATAGAGAGAGTGGTTCCACAATTGAACCATTGAGAGAGAGAGAGCACAAGCTTTGCTTGTTATAGAGTATCACCATGTAGACCAATCACCTAGATCATCACTTTCATTCCAGAGAACCAACCGCTATAGTTCTCAACTGTCATTTCAACTTCTATAGGTAACTATCATCAATTGTGTTGGGCCATCGAGGAGAATTATTTAATGCTCTCTCCAATAACATAAAGTCTCTCCAATGTTATTCATTCACTTAACAAAACATCAATAGTCGGCATCCAACCATCGCCTTCCACCTCAACATCAATCGGGTCCCACTTCAATGTTATTCATGAGTTACTAAGTCAACCTCATTGTCATATCGAGGAGACACCAATTCATCCCCCACTGATACAATGAAGTCCTGCCAATGTTCACTTTATAGCTCCAAGTCTATCGGCTCATCAATGAGACAATAAACTGACTCCCACCGATACAAAGATGTCATACTGATGAAGTACATATCATTCCATGTGGTCCCTACTACTGAGTCAACATGGCTGGAACCAATTATCACTTCCACCCTGACAACTCAAGTCCCACCTTAGTCATCAATCCATTGAGGAGACCACCTTCAGAGTCTTGCTAATGAACTAACATCCCTCTGATGTAATCCTATCGACACATTGAAGAGACCTAGCTAAGGGTCCCACTAATGTCCCCAAATCCCACCAATGAAGGGTGATCAATCCATTGGGGAGATAGACTTTAAATTCTGGTCGAGGTAGCCATGTCCCATCGATGAAGCCTACAGTCAGTATGTCAGAGGTTTCCAAAACCACACAACCTGCAACATGAATTTCTAGAGTTTCAACTTATCATGACCTTGCGACATTGCCACAACCCATCAGTATACCAAGGAGACTCAAAACAGAGTCCAACATACCGCTACAAGTCTTGCTGACAACACCCTTCATCGAGCTATCGATAAGACTGGTGACTCTGTCCCAACAACATCTAACTATCACAACAACAATGTAGAGACCTGAACATTAGTACATTTGAGGTGCCATTTCTCAAAAAATCCCAAACAACATCCAATTATAAGAAAAGGTTCCCCACCTAGGGCATGGTAAATGTTGTTTTATGTTAATCCTCTTTAGCCACACTGATCTGGTTATAACCAAAGAAACCATCCAACATAGACATCATTTATGAACCTGTGACTGCTTGTAAGATATTATCAATATTTGGTCCAAGGGGATAGTTATCTTTCAATGAGGCTTGATTTGAATTCTTGAAATCAATGAATATATGAATTTCTCCATTTTTCTTGCAAACTGGAACAATATTTGCCACCTAGGTTGAATGATGTATGGGATATATAATTCGGGCCCTCAACATCTTGTCAATTTCTCTAAAAATTACATCAGTGACTTTAGGGTTATAGTTTTTCTGCTTCTGCCTAAAAGCATCCTTTCCTTCCTTTAGTGGGATGTGGTGTTGTAATTTTCCATTCATGAAGTTCTTCAGGTCATCATAACACCAAGAAAAAACTTCTTTATACTTGATAAGTAGAGCTATCAACCTTTCCTTCTCTTTAGGTGAACAACATTTTCCAATATAAACCATTTTAGGAGAATATGGATCTCCAATATTGACTGCTTCAAACTCATCGAATTGATCAACAATTTCACTCATTTTTCACTTTATGGAGCGGTCATGATGATCAAATAAATCTTCTATGGAAACGAGTCCCTTGGGTTTTTTTTCCCTTTAACTAAATAATTCCATCCTTGATGCCACCCATTTTGTTGGAACAAAATTCCTTACGTTGGTTGTCTCCTCCTTCATAGAAGACTTGTGCAAAGGATTTGGAATTCTCTATGAAGGCTTGAATCTTCTTGTCATCATCAAAAACCTACCAATGATCAACATTATCTAGAACGCTTGGCCTATAAATCAATTCGATTCTATAAGGCTTGTTTTTCAATTCAAGATGTGGAAGCAACAAAGATGAAGAGAATGCTAGTGAATCATCCTTTGAATTAAGTTCTCTAGGAATAGCTTCTATTGAGAAGGCATCAAAACTTTCTATGGCCATCCAGACTCAGTTTCGATAATGTTTCAACCTTTCTTTTTCAACAATGAACGCATTTCATACTTTTTTAACAATTAGTTTGGCATCCCCAAAAACTTTAATCAGCTTAATTCCCATACCCCTAGATTTGATTAATCCTAACAAAAGAGCCTCATATTTAGCTATATTATTTGTATTCGTAAATTCGAACTTATAAGAAAAAGGAAATTGCTCACAACATCAAGAAATAAGAAAAAATCTTGCTCTGGATCTAGTGTTGGAAAAACTTCCATAAAATTCCATCGTCCACAGTTCAGGTTTTGAATCTCGAACATGTGCATTATCCCCTTTCTCCTCTCCTAAGAAAAACATATCATTTCCAAACTCATTCTCCTGATATAGAATTTGTGCCTTAGGGTCTTATGACTTAAGCACCATTATCTTAGCTTTAGATTCAGGCTCCAAGCACACATTTTCTTCACCAACTGGTACAATGGCATACAACCGGTCTAATTGTATTTCTCCTCCTAAGTCTTTACAAAAGCTCCTGCTTAGAAGCGTGCCATAACTAGCTAGTATGTCTGCAACCAAGAAGGTTATTTGAGTTTTTTACTTGGATGAGCTGCAAGTGCAACTTGAGCATCTTTAATTTTCCCAAGCAGAGGAATCTATTTGGAATCCATAGAGTAACACTTCCTCAAAGTTCTTGTCATCTCAAGCCCCAAGGCTTTGGCAATCTGTGCGGGCATGACATTGTCAGAGGCACTTGAGGCAATGATGCAGTTATTTACTCTGAGTCCACTCAAAAATAGTGATACATAAAATGGGTTAGGCTTTGCATTAGGGGTGGATGGAGAAGGTGTCTTACTATTGGATGCAACACCGACGGTCTAACCCTGAGAACTAACCATTCTTTCATCCAAGCCTGCATGAGATTCAGAATGCCCTGGCCTAACATATTCAATTAATATATCAAACTCCTTAGGATTCATCCTTAAATATTCTTGTAACAGATCTATGAAGACTTTATGGTCGCTATTAAAGATGATTTTTGTTATTTTCCATTAACCTTAATAGTTCCATTTTTAACAAGGTGTTGGATGATATTCTTCAATTTTTCGCATTATGTAGTGGAATTTCCTTTACCTCGATGGTACTCACAAAAGGCATTGTCATCCCACCATGATAGTTTGAACTATCTAGGGTCATATGGTTTTGCGTCAGGAAGTTTTATGATGTTCTACAAAATTTGTTTGAAGACAAATTCGATAGGTTCCCCAAGGGGAGTGTATTTACATCTTGTAGGGAACTTTCGTTGGAATTGTTGTACTTGAGTATTTTGGACAAAATTTGTTGTTAGATGCATTTGGTCCTTTGAGTGTAATGGTAGGGCTTGTGTACATTTTCTTGGCATCAATGACTCCATCATTAGTCACATTTTTGTTGCGAGCCTAATATTTTCCTTTTTCATTTGATGTATTTTGGGTGTTCATGTTTTTGTTGGTAGTCTTGATTTCTCCCTTGTCAATGAGGGATTTCTCAAGGATGATTCCTTTCTCCACTAGGTCGGAAAATGAAGTACAACATTACACTCATAAATCATGTTTCAAATTTGATTTGAGGTTTTCAATGAACATGACAACCTTTTGTTTCTTAGGTATTTCGACGGGATATCAGCTAGGAAAACCCCTCCATCATTGGAAGAAGGTTACAAATTTTTCACCATGATCTTGTGTGATATGACATAGGGTGGAAATAGTTATTTCATTGTCAATGTTGAATGCAAAGTGTTCCACAAATTTTTCTACTATTTCTACCCATGTTCTTATGCCAATTGGTAGATGTGCAAACCACTCAAGTGCTATTCCTATAAGACTTCACGGGAATAATCTCATTAGATATGTAGGTCCATATGCAATGTCTATACAAGTTGTGGAAAATTATCTTATATGCTCGATTGGATTTCCCTTCCCTTTGTATTTAGGCAAGTTTGGCATGGATTATCCATGTGGGAAGGGTTGCATGTATAGACTCGTGTCAAATGGATATGGACACAAGTCTTTTGTAGTGTAATCATTCTTATTAGACACTTGCATATTATCCAGTTTTGGTTGCAGGGAAAGCATTTGAGTGGTAAGGACTTCCACTTCAATCAATGATGGGTCTTGTGAATTTTGAGGGTTCATGTTGGCATGTTGCAATCCAATATTATGGGATGGATTTTGATTAGGTGTGTGTGTGTATGATGGGTTTGGGTTTGGCATGTGAGTATAAGATCCAGTGTTTGGTTGTGGATATTTCGGTCATAGGTCAGAATGTGAGTTTTATGGAGGGGATTGGATTGTGTATGCCATGATCTTGTAAAAGTATGTCCATGTAGATTTTGGTTGCCATATTGTGGGAGAGGTCCTTGGTTACCATGAGGTGTAAAGGATTCTTGGTTTCCATATTGTGTGTTTTGTGGAATGGAGCCTTGGGTGCTGTTTTGCACATGTGTATGGGGAGTATGCCCTTGTTGTGACACAATGGTATGTTGAGAGGTCCCCATGTTTGGTATAGTATTCATTTTGGGAGTCTTGTTAATGACAATATTTGGTCTCTTGGTTGAAATGTTTTTGCCAAATGGATTAGAGGATGATTCCCCCATGGTGTTTAATGTGGAAAATGGGTTGGACAAGCAACCAAAGGGTTGTTACATGGATTGTGTCATGTTTAGCGGTATTCCTTGTGGCATGGTTAGTGTTATGCCTTGTGTCATGTTTGATGTCATGCCTTGTGTCATGTTTGGTGTCTTGCCTTGTGTCATGTTTTGGGTACCAAGTGGTGATGTATGGATTGTGGTTACATCTTGTGTGGATCCCCTCAATGGTATAGATGTGTTGACTTGTGGTATAGGACCACTACAAATGGGTGTATTGTGTCCTTGGTTTTTCTTATTTGGTGTAGGCATTGTTTGGATGGTATTGACATCAAACCTAGGAGGTAATGTGGCTCCTTCTAACAAAATTTTAGCTAGGAAATGTTGAGGGTCTGATAGCACAATTTCATCCACAAAAGAGGCTACTTCAGGATCTTGTGTGGCAGCATCTATTTCTTCTATGGTGACAATTCCTTGTTGGTCTCTAAGTATAAATTTTTCAAATGCATTATGGAATGACTTTTGTGGTATAGGTGCCCCTTGGGAAGGCATGCCAAAGGGGTTGAAAAACTCATCATCTTGTTGAAAAGTTATATCTTTTCGTTTCCTTTGTAACCTTGTTTCAACCATATAAGACTTGCAAGAGGGAGATGAATGTGAAGGTGATATGGTATGATGTCTAAGCTGACTATGCAAGGATTATGTCTAGGGATGACCAAGATATGGCTAAGACCAAGGTTATGTAACTATGTTTTTGGATTTTTCAAGGTATAGGATATTCCTAAGGATGATACCAAGTTATGGATTCAAAGTGACAAGATGTTGAAATGTCAATAGGATGGTGTCACAATGAGGTCCAAGCTGTGGTAATGTCTATGAAAAATGACTATTTTTTTGGATTTTTCAAGGTATAAATGATGCCTAAGGATGATTTCAATACAAGGAACCAAAGTGACAATAGTCAAATGTCAAGAATTCCACAATGAGATCAAAGTCTTGAGCAATCTCTAAGGTATGCCAAATGGAATGCAAGTGTGAAAGGATGACAAGTAAAATGGTAATATGAACTAGGATGATGGATAAAGGTAAGACTATTAAACACCTTATGGAAAACCCAAAGTAAGGTTTCTTAATCAAACTAAGATAGCCAAGGTTAAAAATCTAGTGTATCAAGACTTCAATGAAGCTAATGACTAAATGAAAAGGTTTGAAAAAAGTTGTCTCAAACTAGCCTTGTGAGTTGAGGAGCCAACCTAGATGACAAAGCACTAAGGTGATGGAAAAAGGTTGAAGTCAAGAAAAATATGATTTGTTCACTATGGACTAGTCTCAAGTCTGATAAGTTGCCAAAGCTAAGGTCTACAACAAGGTGAATGCAAGCTAAAGGATGTCCTCATGTTTTCCCTATGGTCAATGTAAGGTATGCAATGATGGATGGAATGGATGGAAAGTTATGGAAATTTGAAATTCTATGATCAAAGGACCAGGTAATGCTTAGGATTGATAAGAGAATGGCTTTGTCTTAGTTTCCCCTAAAATTTTCAATGACAAGCAATTGTGTCATTTCAGGTCTCAATTGCAGTGAATGATAGTCACTTGCATCGTTATGGAAATGGAAATTGTAGTTTTTAGTGTCATAGTTGTAGCAAATGACAATCAGTTGTGGTTCACAATGTATCTTGCTTGGTTTTAACCAAATTTTGACCAATTTTGATGTGATTTCGTGAAGTTTGATTTTGGAAAACACAACAAGTAGTCTGAAGACACTTTTTTTATTTGGTTTGACTGTTAAAATGTTTAAATGTGTAAGAAGACACTTGTAGACAATGCACTACCTAGGCTTGCAAGAGATACTACTTGTTGAGTCCCTATTTGGATTGCTCCAAACACCTAAACAAAATGGATAGCTAGAGATCTTGGTGACACTGGCTCCCCCTTACATGACATGAGCACACTAAAATCTCTTACCCTTGAAGATCCTAAAATCTTATGAAACAAGGGAATTTCTATCTCCGCAATGAATGGTGGAACGTAGGGCAGCGTCAAGATGATCGTTCCTGCACCAGTAAGTAAAAGGGTTTTTGGCCTCTAAAATAAGTGGTTCTTAATCTTTGTTTTGAGATAATATTGGTGCCTATACATGAGGAGAGATTAGATCTATAAATAGGCCTCCTATTCCCTTCATTAGAAAGTATCTTGACGTATCTCATGGATACTGAGGGTGACACTCATCTATATAGGACATCTGCACCAGGTGATTGAAGACTTTCCCAAAATTTACAAATATTTATATAGCAGACCAAAAAAATACCACTTGGGTCATTCCCTCTTTCGAGGCAGGCCCTCTAAGGGTACAAACAAAATCAAGGCAAGTATGTTTTTTTTAATGTCCAAGATCACACAAAGCATGAGGAGAGAGCATACACAACACCTTTTTCTCACACTCACATGATGTTTGAATTTCAAATCCAAAACCAAATGTGCAGGTGATTATGCAAATGTCTAAAAGATGCTTTTGATTCTCAAGATCACCAAATGGAACGAGAGAAGAGCATACACAACTTAAGACAAGTTACAAAACCATGAGACAATGAAGACACTTGTTCTTTTTAACACTCAAAGTAATATGTGAAAAAGACATTTGATGTAAGGTTAATTTTAGACCAATGAGTGAAAAGATGCAAATTTTCATAAATTTTGCCCCCCAAAAAAAAAATCATAAATTTAAATCCCAAAGAAATGTAAATGCAAGGTTAATTTTAATCCTAATGAATGTATGAAAAGAAGACAAGATAGATAGATTAGAAAAATCAAGTGAGATGTCTCCTTTCCACCTATGCCACATGTTGGAAATCAGATGTCAATAACACAAAACCCCTAAGGTACAAAATGCAAGAGATATAAACTAAAATTTTTGATTGAAAACCTAAATTTAAAAGTAACAGGAAATTGGCCGCATAAAGTAGCAGTTACGGCTCACAACCAGAAGCAATTGTCTCATAGAAATAGCAACTGTGTCATTCCAAATGTTGACTGTCGATCAAGAAATCAATTATAGTTCTTGTCGATAGCAAATGCAATGAATCCCTTGGTGATTGCAGCAAATGGCAATTGATTGCATCATTTTAACCTAGATTTGCAAAATAACAAGAAATACGACCAAATCCGAAGGACTAACAACTAGTATGATATGCAACTAAGGTTAACCTACTGAAATGAAAAACCAGACAACTGAAATTTTCTAGCAAAATTGAGAAATTAAACAAAGTTGAGATGTGCCCTAATCTGGAGCAATTACATCATTCAAGGTCACGATTGTGGCACTGTATAAAAGGAAATTGCATTGTTTCAACTAGCAATTGCTTTGATCTATACTTGAAACCTACAAAACCAAAATTTTTGTATAAATTTTGCAAATTTGTCCTTTCAAGTCAGGTTCACCAATGTAAATCAGGGTAAAATTTATCAAGGTTAGGCAATAAAGCATATAAATCAAACCTTAATAAACAATGAAGTACAAATAAGCATAAATACATAAAACATGGAACAATATTACCAAATATTCTTCACATCACCATTGATTCACCTTCATTGCAATTCTCCATTTTGCTTGATATGAATAATTTCCCTCAAATTTTTGAGTATGCAAATAGGCCTAATGACAATGACAAAACAAAATATTGAATATTCTAATGATTAGAATGCACTTGACTTGATTTTGATAGACTTGATAGCAAGATAGCATAAGATCGCATAAGCTTGTGTAGGTTCTTTACAAAACAACAATGACAAGGTCTTTTACAAGAAAGACAATTTTGAACAAAGGGCTAAGATTAAATGTCAATAATCAATGGTCAAGAATGAAAGATGTAGTATGGAATAGGATTAAGGAAAATGATAAGGATTTTCGGTCAAGATTCAATTATAAATAATTTAATCAAGTGTGGAGGTTAATTGAGACATGGACAAATAAGATTTGATGTGGAAGATAAGATTGACATGGATAAAGATATGATAGGAAATTAAATAAAAATAAAAATATTTAATCTAAGTGGCCAATGAATAATTAAATAATTAAAAATAATTATTTAATTATAGAAGAATGTGACAAAGGGAATCTTTTGAATTAGATAATGATTTAATTCGAAATTCAAGAGAGGGGACCAATTAAATAAATTAAAATTTATTTAATTTATGATAGAAGAGGCTAATGAATAATTAAGTAATTAAAAATAATTATTTAATTATAGTGGAAAGTGGCAAAAGTTAAATAAATAAGAATTTATTCAATTTTAGAAAGAGACTTAATTAGTGATGTAATTAAATAATTAAAATTATTTAATTAATAGAAGACTTATGACATTAGACAAGGGAATTGACAAGGAAAAATGGTATTAGGAGGTCTAGGACATTTTTCAATGTCTACAATACCAAATGTGAAGATGTATTGAGGTATCCTCTACATGCTAGTTGTAGTAATCAATTATGTTTTTTGAGCTAACCATTGATAGGTCTATCAAGAAATTAAATCATCCATCAATCAACATTTGTGGTAACTTGTGTGACATAACTTCATCAAGGATTTCACATCAACGTAACATATTCATTTATCATTTATCATTTTAGTCAATTATTGTTGTTATGGTGTATGCACAACCTAGGGAATTCCCTCTTGATCACCATCAATTGTTGTACATGTAGGTAGAAATACCAAAATGGGGTTTGACATAGGTAGGCCCCTATACAACACAACATTTTTCCCTCTTTTCATGTGTGTAGATCATATTTGGAAGTTTCAATAGAAAATAATTTGGGAAAGCATAGAGTATACTGTGACCAAAATTTTAAATTTTTCAGATCCAAAGAAAGACGCTTGACTGGCTAAATTGACCTCAAATTTGCAAAACAAGTTCCTCTCTATATCTCAATCTCGAACCTAAATCCATTATGTTACTTTTCATTTTCATCAATTTGAGAAATTACATTTTAAAATATATGGTTATATGTCAAATAGGCTTATTAAAACACACAAAATATATCCCTTTTACATCTTAGGAAAAACATGACTCTAGGATGTTGGCTCTCCATTGTGCTAACAAGCCAATCATAAAACCCTTGTTGGTTTGTGTTTGAATATGGAGTCAGAGTGAAAAGATGATAATCCTAGTTAACCCAATTGAATCTAGGATCACTTTTCCTACTCAACAAGCATAAAAAAATGGATACCCATCTTCATAATAGAAGTGTTTATATTTATACAATTTTTATAGCCTCTAATTTAATGAAACTATTTATTTTAATTGTTTTATTTATGTTTAAATAAATAACTTATCAAATGATGTTAGAGGAAATAATAAATTATCAAAACTTTCATAATCATACAAAATTTGTTTAAATTTTCCATGCCATATAAGTAGATGAATTATACCTTGAGAGATAAAATATATTAAACTTGTTTTAAAAATCTAAAATAAATAAACTCATTCTATAAATTGTAAGTCTTTTAAAATAGGCTTTACAAGTATCACATACACATCAAAAGAGCACATATTATAACATATCCCAAGTTTTGTGCATATACATATAGAATTCCAAAGTTTATCTTCAACTACATAAAATCTTTAATGAATCATGTTTCTTTACTAATATAGGAAGGACTAGGATGACAAGGACCCACTTGGTTTAATTATGTGATGAAAAATATTTTAAAAAAAATTGAAATGTTGAAGAATGAAAATTTCACAATAATATTATTACATCCATTAAAAATTAGAATTAAAAAAAAATCATTATTAAAGTTAAATTGTAGATTTTTTAATTATTTCTCTCTAATAGTATTTTTTACAACGAAAAAGATAGAATTAACATTGCAAAGTAGTCAAGAATAATATTTACCTTTAAACATTAGATTCACTAAAAAAAAATTAAAATTGAATTTCTAAATTGATATATTTGAAATTAAAATATGTTCTAAATAATTTTATATTGTAAAATTTAAAAAATATTCTAAAAGTAGAATAAAAAGCATTCACAATTCAATAATAATATTGTATACTATTTTTGAAATATTCTAAATTAATATATATTTATAAGAAATATTCTTAACTTCAAAAATATTTTTCAAATTTATATTTGTTTATAAAATATATTATTTTATGAATTAAAATATATTATAATCCCTTACAATCTATATTTATTATGTATTATTTATTTAAAGAATGAAATATGCAATTATATAAAATATAATAATTTAAATTAAGTCACCCAAAAAAATGAAATTGTAAATCAAATTTCAAGCCTATCTTCCACATAATATTGTAATAATATTTGAAGGTTCTTCTTTATTTAATGTTGGTTCTACCATGTTTTCAATTCTCATTTTTATCAATATATTGGAAACATTAAACTTAATCAAGTATACAATTAGAAGTGCTTAAAAACATATAAAAGAAGTATTAGTTTGATGTGGATTATAATGACTTAAAAGCATTCATTAATTTTTTTATAGTTATATTCCTTAATTTGTTCTTATAAATACATTACAATTAAAATTGAGTTCACTTTTCTATAAACAATTAAACTAATTAGATAATATAACTTGAAATTAATTAATTAAATTTATAAAAAATAAATCAATTTTTATTAATCAATTTAAACAATTAAAATAAACAAAACTTAAATCTATTTGTTAAAAAAATTAGAATTATACTTTTTACTATAAATGTAATTACGTATAATTATATTCATTAAATAGAATTTTTTTTTAATATCTTTATATTTAAACAATTAAAAATAATAATTGATCCTAAAATTTCTAGCTTACAATAAAGATAATAATCTAATAGAATAAATCGTTTTTATTGAACAAAACTGTTTTATAAAATAAATTTAAAACCGTTTAACAATCTACTCATCTTTTTCTTGATTAGAATAAATAAATATTAAATATGAACGGAAGTGTTTGTAAAAGAGAAATAAGGACGGACAGAAAAGATTGACGATTTTAATTTGATTTGATCTGTTTCTCTTTTACTCTGCTTGTATAGATTCGATCGAGTCCCACAGAATAACGCAATGATAGCAACCGGTTCATGTGGCGTCTAATGAAAATGTTTTGGGCAGCTGTAGCCATTGTTCTGCTCTTGTACGTTAATGGCCGTTGGTGTTGTCCAGGCCATGAAAGAGATTCCCTTTTGCATTTCAAAGCATCTGTTGTTGATCCCTCCCATCAAATACTCAGCTCATGGCATGGTTTCAACTGTTGTGAGTGGAAAGGAATCCAATGCCATCCTCGCACAGCTCATGTTCTTTCCCCATTGTTCAATCTAGAACAGTTGGTGCACTTGAATCTCAGCTTTAATAACTTCTCTGAAGTTCCCATCCCTCCTGGATTGGGCAGGTTCAAGAATTTGCGCTACTTGGACTTATCATGGGCTGGGTTTAGTGGAGATGTTCCCAGGGAGCTGGGGAATATGTCTACACTGCACTACTTGGATCTCTCTCACAACCATCTGAGAATGTTGGACATCCTGGACGAATTGAATATGTCAGGAGTGGAAAGCAAGGAGTTGGACAGCGCTCTCTCCACCATGTACACTCTCACCCGTCTTCAAATGTCCTTGTGTAAGCTGTCAATTCTCTTGAGTATCTCAATCTTTCTCATAATCAGTTTGCGGGAGTTCTACCTCATTCGTCGATGGGAAGTCAACTGTATAGTCTGGATTTGCATAACAATAATTTACAAGGTCGGATTCCGCTTCTTTCTGATCGCCTGTGGCTGTTGGACGTGTCAGAGAATCAACTCAGTGGATCCATTCCAGCAGAAATTGGTGAATATCAAAATCTTCAATATTTGTCTCTCTCTCGAAATTATCTCAAGGGTAGCATTCCACCTTCTATATGCCAAATACCGATTTTGTTGTATCTGGATCTCTCAAATAACAAGCTTACAGGTAAGATTCCTGAAAATTTCAAAAATTGCTCTTTAACTTTGATGTTGAACTTAGAGAATAATTATTTGGAGGGCAAGTTGCCACACCGGCTAGGAGACATGCATGCTCTTCAAACATTAAAATTGGGTGGAAATGGACTAAATTCTTATATCCCATCCTCTCTGGCAAACTGTAAGCAGTTGGAGATACTAGATTTGAGCAATAACAAAATGACAGGGACCATTCCAAATTGGATAGGGAAACTTTCAAATCTTAAGATTTTGATCTTGAGATCAAATAGATTTAAAGGCATAATACCTTCAAAACTTACCACATTGCCACTTCTTCAAATCTTGGATCTTTCATCCAATAAATTTTCAGGAATCATTCCAGCCACAATTTCATCTTTGCAGGCCATGATAAACCACTCAGTGACTGCTGAAATATTTCATGTCCTAACTTTAAACTATCTTTATCCTCCAACTTCAATGTATGTAGAACGAGCGACAATCATTAACAAAGGACAGAAGATGGAGTTTGTAAGATCATTGGCACTGGTAAAATGTATTGATTTATCAAACAACAATTTAGCAGGTGGAATTCCTCCAAACATGGGATTACTCGAGGGTTTGGTTATTCTTAATATTTCTAGAAACCATATTACAGGTGAAATCCCAGAGACTCTGGGGAAAATGCTACAGCTAGAGTCTGTTGATCTCTCGCACAATGAATTGTCTGGAATTATCCCTTTGGAGCTGCAATCTCTCACGTTCTTGGGTTACCTGGATGTGTCGAACAATAATCTTTCAGGAAAGATACCACAAGGGGGACAATTCCACACATTTGATGCATTGTCCTTTTCAAACAATTCAGACCTATGTGGCCTCCAACTGAATACAACCTGTTGCGGCCTTCAACAAAGTAAACCTTGTTCTGTGAGCATTCCGCCAGAGATAAATGTTGATGAAGAAGAAGAGGAGGATATATGGTGGGGAGTTGGCCTAGGAATTAGCTATGGAATTGGGTTTTCTATTGTAATTGGAGTGTTATGTTTTACAACAAATTGGAGTGGAAAATGCTTCGAGTTGATGGACAATACTATCATTTATCTTTTTCAAAGATTTAGAAAATAGTTGTCTGTATAGCTATGGTAGAAGTTTGTAAGGTAGTTTGTAAGTACTTCACTCTATTGTATTTTAGAGGTATTGTGTTCTTATGACATGATGTTGATCTACCTAATTATATTGAGGTCAATCTATTTTTAGTTTTGTAAGCAAATGGTTTATGTATATTTTTATTATATAAAATTTAAGTTTATTTTTTATCATAAATGTTTGATGGATTATAAAAAATGAGATACGAATATTCATTTTTCTTTAATATGTAATGGATAAATAAATTCTTTATAGTTTTTTTTTTAAGATAATAGTGTTTTACTACGTGTTTTTATTGAGTTGCATAGGAGATGGGTGCCATGGCTCTTATAAAAATCTTGATCAACAAAGAAACTATTTTTCAAATCGTAAAGTTTAAGCAATTTCATATATGTATTAGAAAAATCAAAAGCATTTACATTTTGCAAAGAAGAACATTCAAAATAATAATTATATCATTGAGTTCCTTTAGGAGTGTGTTATAGCATGAGTTTTATAAAGCCTTTAAAATATATCTTCTCAAACTACTCTTTCATGAATATAACTAATTATTTAATAATAAAAATTAACAAGTCACTAAGGTGACTATATTAAGGTAAAATTTAATATTCCAGCATAGCCCCCATTAAGGTTTACATTTCACACAAAAAAACATGTTGATCAAAACAAAAGAATACATATTATTTAGAAATATTTTCTCTAAAAAAAGAAATCTTGATCCAAATATAACTCCATCAAGCTACCTCATAACATTCAAAAAGTTCTAGCTCTTAAGCTGAATTATCAAGTTCTTGGATTATTACCTCCTTGAACTCTCAAATCATAAATCCCCCAAATTATTGGACAACAATCAATTGCTCCATGAATTTATCTCCTAACCCTTGAAAATGTATAATTCCTCAAATCCACAATTCCTAAACTATCCAGGAAATAATCTATGTCCATTTTGTAGGAATGCTTCTAGAATAACCTTTGCATAACTTTTGTATCAAAATTTTACATTACACTCAAAGATCCATCATTAGGAAGAAGACGAGTAAAGAGAAGGAATATAAACAAAGTGTTAAAAAGAGGGGCTCAGACTAAGAGGAAAAGGAGACCAAAGTGCACGATGAATAGTAAGTTAAAGTGAGAAAGGAATGGTCATCAACCTTGAGGAAGGAAAACACAAGCTAAACAAACAAGGATAGAAGAATAAGGATCAAGAAGGATGATGGAAGGATGTTAACAAGGGCAACCAAGGTATTCTATGATTTCAACCTTTATCTAGATTAAGATTGTAATGGTGACACTGGCCTCTTAGTGTTTTCTCTTAAAAAAATAGTTTCTTTGAGTAAAACTAGGGTGATCTAAGGGAAAATGTGATGCTTTCAGTGATGGGAATTCTCAACTTAGGAAGAATTAGAAATGCAACTGTGTCTAATGTCAATACTATGTTATTTAATCCTAGTTCTAATAGATATTACTCATTTTTCCAATGTAAGGAATCCCACAAGAGCAAAGGATCGTGTAAATTCTCAAATTAAGAATGTCTTGAGTGGGATCCTTACAAGAAGTGATGATTTTTTAAAAAGTTGAGTGGGGTTTGAAGGTACAATGAAGGAGTTTTTTGTGAAGGATTTTGTAAAAATTTTACACATGCCTTCAAAATAAGGGAGGGTTTCAATTTTAGGAGTATTAAGAACAATAGTCTTAGGTTTGCAAAGGAAATTATTTTGGCAAGCTTAAATGCTCTAACGATGTTCTTGTTATAGTATCCATTAATTTAGAAGACTTCGAAAACGTGGGAGATATCTCGATCGATGATCTCTTTGATTTAAATGCAATAAGCATGAACTTATAATATATTTTTAAAATTATAGCTTTATGGGCTAGATGGTGGTCAAAAGAGTTTTGAAGGTAAAGGTTGATGTGCAATGATTTTATATAGATATTGTAAGAAATGAATCTATATTCTTTCTTGATGATGAAGACATCAATGAGTGGAAGATAGTTGTTAGACACAAGTTTTCTAGTGAACTTTATGCAATCCACTAAGTTGTTTTAATGGAAGTGAAAGTGATTTAACTAATCAAGACCATAAGGATAACATACATTAGTTTTATCAATATAATGTTTCCACTATCTAGGCTTGACGAGGAAGGAATTTAGAGAAAGCTATTCAAATTTTTTCATATAAAGGTTGGTTATGACTAGGGATAGAGGTGAACACATAGAAACTCCAAATTTCTCTTAAAACACATCTTGGAAAGTGAAGAATCTAGAACAAAGGCACAAATCAATGAGAGAAGCAATTTATTTATTAACTTTTTCTTTTATTAGTCTACTCAAGTCATAAACAAGAAATTTGGTGAATAAGGAGACCACATCTAAACTAAGAAGGATGTCATTATTGTGCAACTTTTTATGTTCAATGAAGTCTATAAATTGGTCAGAGTCTTTGATTAAGGAATTATATTTACCATCTAAATTAGAAATTAGGTTGGTAAGGAAGGAGGAAATCTTATAAGTGGGGGAATCAATTGAATCAACAATACAATGAAGAGGAATACTTGGTTTATGGATTTTAGGAGGACCATATATATGAGGTGTAACAATCCTGTGAAGAGTTAGGAATTTTTTAGTAATTTCATCAAGAGATGAAAGGGAAGTGACATTTTTACGTTTTTTAGTAAACTACAATAGAGGGTTATGCAAGAGCACCTTATAGCTGTCATTGTTGAATAAGTGATTAATTTTTTTATTGATGTAGTCTTTCTCATTGGGGATGAAAATAACATTGAATTTTATCAATTTTGATGATGATGACATCCTTGCTATGAAATTTATTATTAAAGGAAATAATTTCACAATTAGGAACATTATTTTAGTGTCAAAAATAGTTCATTCAAGTCATAAACAAGAAATTTGGTGAATAAGGAGACCACATCAAAAAATAAGAAGGATGTCATTATTGTGCAACTTTTTACGTTCAATGAAGCTTATAAATTGGTTGGGTTCTTTGATGAAAGATTTAGATTTACCAGTAAAAGTAGTAATTAGGTTGGAAGGAAGAAGGAAATCTTATAAGTGGGGGAATTGATAGAATTGACAATAAGATGAAGAGGAATACTTGGTTTATGGATTTTAGGAGCACCATATATATGAGGTGTAACTAGCCTATGAAGAATTGGGCATTTTTTAGTAACTTCATCAAGAGATGAAAGGGAAGTGACATGTTTGAATTTTTTAGTAAACTACAAGAGAGGGTTATGCAAGAGAACCTTATAGTTGCCATTGTTGAATAAGTGATTAAGAATTTTATTGATGCAGTCTTTCTCATTGAGGATGAAAAATAGCATTTCCATTATCAGTTTTCATGATGATGACATCCTTTCTATGAAAGATATTATTAAAGGAAATAATTTCACACCTAGGAACATTATTTTAGTATCAAAAATTGTACACTTGGAATGTTATACTAGATCATGTCCTCCTTTTAATTCTATGGTATAAAACACTTCAATTAAAAATAGTAGCATATAAATCTCATATTTCTCAAAAATTCATAATGTGCCCATCACTCTAAATCTATTTTTTCCAAACGGTAGTGCTACATGTAGGTTTTTGCATGAAGTGCAAGCATCATACAATACTTTAGAGTTAGTGGTTGTTGGAGCATTACCTTCCCATGAATATTTCAAATGTAACACTCCTACATGTATTTTTGTTGAACAAAACTCTTCTAGCTTTCCATTTTGGAAAAGAGAATTTTTTCTCTCTCTAGTGTTTGGACTCTATTAGTAATTCTACCATTTTCATAAACTAGCAGGTTTTGATCATACTATGCATGTCATTTTCATGAGGATATTTGACTATCACCTTTGTGGGGTTATGAAGAACAATAAGGCTGAAAGAATCCATTTTATAGTTTTTCACAACTTCTAGGAGATTTTTTTTTTTAATTTGCTGCCCCCTTTCACATTTTTATCTTTGTGGAGATATAAATAAAAAAAATTGGTTTTTGTGGATATATAAATAACAAAATGGGTATTTAGCTGAAGTAAGCTCTTAAAATAACTGCCAAAAACATTTTTCTTTGTTCTTTTTATGTGTATGTTTTTCTTTCTAAAAAGAAATAGTGTAGCTTGGTGATGCATTTTTTATACCCTTATCTTTTTTATTATAATGTATCATTAAGAATATTTGACTACTTAGTCTTTCTATTAATTTTCTTATTGTCATATTCTCCTTATTTGAGCTTATTATTTTCATTTTGAACATACATGCAATTGTTCCAGAATACATTGTGCCTTATGTCAAACAACTTAACTAGAGGACAACATGATGTAAAGAAATCTATGTGAGGTGCTAGTGTTCATGGTAGAGAATTCTAAAAAATTACCATAGGTTATTTAATATTAGTAAGTTTTCCAATTTTTATTAGAATAAATTTGGTATTCATCTCCTATTGAGATATATTTTCACTAGTTGTAAGATGTTAAACACAAGTTGACAAGGTAAACTTATATTTTACTATTTGGTTACAAGTTTTATTTATTTAAAATGGATAATGGAGTAGTTTAAGAACTATGGTATCTTATATTATTCATTTTAAAATATTTTATGGGTTTTATCACCGAATCTATCCATTCAAGCAATGTAGGGTATGTGCAAGATCATGGTGCGCCAAAAAGTGGAAATATTTGTAGGGTATGTGGCTGACGACTTTTTTTTCACCCAAAATTAATGAAACGAAAAGGGTTTTTAGAGGAGATTCTCAGCTTTCCAAAAATATAAATTGTGATTTAATGTGAATTTAATAAATAATTATTATTCATTTTCTATTAGAATTACAACTAAAGTCCTGATCGATAGGCTGATTGAAAAACATCTATAACTTTCAAACGGTATCATACATTTTGAATCCAAAACATGCGTCACATTCTATGCTTCACATACTATAGGATTAAAAAAGAAAAAAAAAATTTCATGAATTTTGACCAAGTTAAGGTGGTCAGACAGACGAGTTTTTATATTTTCTAAAAGATGTAATTAAAAATTCATAATTAATTATTTACTTGGAAAAAAATTACAAAAAAATATGCATCACATCCGGACAATGAGTCCTCTACTTATATATAAAAATATTACAAAAAAATATTATCATTTTATTATGGTTAGGGTGGTCCATTTACACCTACTTCTTATTTTTTCCCTAAATTTAAGTACTACGCATTGAAATTTCAAATTTTCACCAAATAGATTTTATTTATTTTAAAATAAACCTATTATTTTAGAAACTACATTAATTTTCTACAAATTCTATTCTTACATATTTTTGAAATAATATAGATAACTTATTCAAATATTTACGTCAAGTTGCCTAATACTGATTTTTCTGAATTTTTTGCCACTTAAGGGCCTATTTTTTGCATGATGATCCTGCACATACCCTGTAATCAAGAGAATTATTCATATAGTTTAACATGGAATACTCAAGATACTTTACAACACCAATCCACACTAGTCCTAAATTATTTATAGAATATTTTTCTATTAGGATGCCTCAATAGACCCCTCTGATAATTCTAAATCTTACTTCCCCATATAAATAATACCTAGACTATGGATGGGGGCTTTGATCATGAAATTGATATCCAAGTTTCTATTTATCAAATATATGATCTATAGATCCAAACGTACACTTTTTTCAATATTTAATAGACAAAGACAACCTAATTAGGTTGGTTCCTATTCTTGACACTATTCATGCAATGTTGATAAGAAATCATCATTCTCTTACATTTATTAGAGGATTTGCACACATTTTTCACAAATATATATTTTCCTACACTTTCGTTATTGTAAACATAGAAAATTTGCATTCAAATGTTACCATCAAAATAATTTCTATGTCAATTCTAGTCCCTACCATGCATATGGAAACTACTACACTCGTGGCCATAGTAGTTGCTCCTTCTAGTGTTTTTTCTTTCAAATTATTTGGAATAACCTTTGACACATCCCAACCTCTCATCTCTATTTATTTCACATCTATAGGATTGTAGAACTCCACTGCTTACACACATAATTCCAACCCTATTCTTAACTAGCTCATGTGATATGTTCGTAAGCTATAAATAAAATAAGACAAAATAACTATTCCATCTTGTTAATTGCTTATTACTCCATATTATAGGTGTATTCCTCTATCCTTTGATATTCTAGATACACCTTTAGCGACAATCTTTAAGTTGCCTAGGTTAGAGAGGTATAGTAGAAAAGGTGACCCCCAAACACACATTTCTACATTCATTCCGATGTAGTGATTTATTATTCTAGGATGTTATGCTAACAATGCTCTTTGCGGTGTTTTTCGTGGTAAATCTTTGCTAATTGGTGAATAGTACATATCAACCAAGTCAAAATTGGTGAGTAAATTGCAACCAACAAGGTGGCCAAATTGCCTCAATTTTATGAATTATTAGTCCAATGCATTTCCATTTGCCATTGATTTATTTTATAAGGCATATTTAAGTAATATTTTTTCCATAACAAACTATGCATTTCAAATGGGCCAATTAATATTTTTGCCTAGAATCTCAAAAGCATGTATTAAATCACCTACATATTCGCCAATACTATTAAAACAACATTGTGTATCAGGACATGTTTCACCAACATCATTAAATCTTCACTGCACATGAGGACCCATTTTGCCAATTAAAATTTATAAATAGTTACTTATGTGGACCTATTTTGCCAATAATATTAAAAAATAATTACATTTGAGGACATGTTTTTCCAATTACCAGGACACCTCCATGCTAATCGTAGGGCCATAATTTCCTTGAAAATTACAACGTATGTGTTTCATCAAGGTTTGATTTTCCCAAAACTTAAATGTATCATTGTATAATCATGCAATATTTGCCAAATTTTTACTATACCACTTAAAAATCCCATGGAATTAGCTAAATATGCATTAATATAAATACAATCAAAACTCTAATTTATTCTTACACATTTTTTTTAGTTATGAACTTGTGAGCTCTCGATTCGGAAGTTGGACTTGGAACCTTGATCATAGGCAAGTTGCAAACTTACAACACATGCATTCATGCATGAACGAATAGCAAGCCAATGAAAACCTAAAGGTAAGTGATCATTTCTTCATAGTGTTATAAGGTTTTTTATCTCTTTTACATTCATGCTTCAATCTTAAAAATGATATTGAGTAGGGAATGGGATCTATATTCTATGTCCTTAAATAAGAAGATATTTTTTATATCTTTTATTCAAAGTGAGAGGTTAAGATATAGAGCAAAAAGTTCAACAAGGGTAAGACTCCTCAGGGTAGTGAAGGGAATGGGAGGCCATCAAAACACCCAAAAAATAGTTACCATAAAGTCTTACTTTGGAATTGGTGATGTTTTTGATCCATTAGATCAAGATGGAGCTAAATCATCATCTCTTGCACCAAATATTAATGAAGAAGGCATTGGCAATACCTCAAAAGACGATGGAGATGATGCAAAATATGTTCCAAGCCAGAATGAGATAATTGAATTGGATGAAGATGTTGGCACCGTAGATGATGTTTGTAGCAAGAAGAGAAAATCCAAATAAAAAATGGTGCACGAGTGGGAAATGATAAGGAGTTTTCAAAATTGATTGGGTGTCAAAGTACGCATTCATTGAACCAATGGAGAATGCAAACACAAATGAACCTCCAATAGAATACAAGTTTAATACTTGTAGTTGGAAATATAAAAGATACAAGAAGTTGTAGCTAAAGCTTGACACTATAGAAAATCATATCAGTAAATTTTATGAAAAACAAATCATAGACAGAAAGGAAATATTAGTAGTAAGGTGGAAATCAAAGGAATAATATCTTCATGTTAAGTATGCCCTTGAATATGATGAGACTATGCAAAGAATGGTGAAGCTTGTTGGATGTGGAGGTACAATTAAGGCTTAATTTGGAAAAGTAATGATAGGAGAACAACTGGAAAAAATTGTTTAGATGAGTTCTTTTTCATATTTTGTCCAGAGGGTGTCCTGTGAGAGACTACCCAAAATATTTTAATTTATCATGTTTTTTGGGTGTTCCTAACTTTCCTAGCAAAAATTGGTCAATAAACGCTGGATGGGAATGGGAAAGATGTCATGCTATGGTGGAAAAGACATATTTATAGGAGAAAATAAAAGATTCAAACTCTTGCATTATCTTCTGATGAAGTTATGCAATAGATAATAATTCTTGGGTTTGTATGCATGTGTATACTGTACAACATGTCTATCAACCTCATCTTCTCTGTGTTCATAAAATGAAGGACAATTCAACATCTCAAAATCTATTTGAACTATTTAATAAATCTTTGAATGAAATTGGAGGTATGGATGAATTGAAAATTGCCAAAAAGTTGGTGCATGTTGGAGTTGATGGAGTTTTAGTAATGCAAGGTCTCAGGAGAAACCTTTATGTAAAATTACAAACTAATTGTGCACCATGCATGCTTGGCATTCACTGCATGGCCCACATAATGAATTTCACATTTAGAATTGTAAGCAAGTATCCTACAATATCAAAAGTAGAAAATCTAGTATGCGAGCTCTACGCATACTTCTACCGAAGTCCTAAAAATTTTGTGGAATTTCAAGTTTTTGCTAAGGGAATAATAGGAGGAAGCAATATTAGAAGGATGTTGATACCAGATGGATCTCCTTACATGGACCAATGTAACGAGTTCTTTAAGAATATTGATCCTTGATTGGAATACTGTAAGAACATTGCAACATAGTAGACAAAGATGGGTTGACCTCTTACATAGGTTAAGTGATATAGAGACACTCTTAACTTTAGCTATTTTTATCCCCATGTTCGATGAAATGAAAAATCTTATGAAGAAATCCCAAGATAGAACTATGTATATCTATGAATATACCAAACTACGTAGAATAACATGCATGACCCTCGATAATCTATATTTAGATCTAATAGATTATACATCTCAAATTCTAGATTTTGTAAGCTGTCAGTTAGTTATAGATTTAAATAATCCTAAAATTATTCACAGTTTAATGCAAGTGGGAAGTTATGTGTCTTTTTGCATGGATTTGAGATACCAATGCACCATTGTACAATGATCAGGTTCTTTACTAGAGAATCACCCATTACAAAGGAAACATTTAATGAAATTATTCAATTTGTTAGTGTTAATTTAAAGGAAATTGCAAAATCTCTTTCCTTAGTGATTTATCAATGATTCCCTCGAGATGAAATACTTGAAGCCATGTCTATTGAGTACCCTCATTTTTTAACTTGAGGCAACTGAGATAACCCAAGCTTTTTTAATCAAAAAGTAATTAACTTGGTTGAACACTTTTCAAAAATTTCAAAATACAATGGAAAGGAAATAGGAGGAATTATAAATGAAATTAAGCTTAGAGAACAAGCTAGGAATTTTTCATTAAGTATGATTGACCAGTTTGAGTCCATGGAGAATCCCATGGAAGCAATATCAATAACAAGGGCTTGGACAACCTTAGGTCGGAGTGAAATATTGCATGATTTGTTATTAGAATATTTCAAACTTGTTAATTTATGTCAAACAATGATATTGGAGTCGGTGGAGGATGAGAGATTATTTAGTGCATTGGGGATTTTGAAATCAAAGATAAGAAAAAAACTAGACAAGAATTTGGAAAATCACTTTAGGGTGTTTGTAACTAGCTACAATGTCTGAAGTTTTTCTTTTGAAAGTGCACTCACAATCTGGAAGTCCATATGTGAAAGAAGAGGGTTGTGCAACACTTCAAACTTTGGTAGTGGTGGTAGTGGCACAAATGACAATGACACAATGAATGTTGATCTTGAGATGCAGTTAACTAGATGTATGCAGGGCGAAGAAAATAAAGACTAGAGTCAAGAATACTCTCAATCTCATCATCACAATAAGAACATGGACTTGATTTGGAAAATGGAAGTGAATTAGCAATTTTTACGTATTTATACTACACTTCATGAATCATATTCCAAACTATAGTTGATGATATTTTATATTGTATTCCATGAAATTATGGATTAGATTGAATACAATAACATATTATTAATAATTTCATATTTTAATTGTCATATTGATAAGTTAAATACATGTACTTAGTGATTCATAATTCAACTCAATGCTTAATTATTTTTCCTTGCTAGTGTGGATTTGTGCATAAAACATAAAATTTGCAGTAAAGTTAAATTTTGATCTTTGATATGATATGTGATTATGCATAAATCTTCAAACTTTATGAATTATTTTGATCAATGCCTTATCTGCAACAAAGTCAGAAAATGAAATATACTCCTACAATAGACCAACTCATGGCTTGCTATAACCTCGTTTCCTTACAATGAGAAACCAGGAAAAGATCAACACTTATCACACTACTTATAAATTCCTATTTCATTCACACAATCTTTGATAAATAACTGAAAGGAGTATTAATCCATTCCTTGAACATAAGCTAACAATTCAACATTCATAACACATAATGTGATATGAAAACTTATAAATAACCCTTGATTATTTTGAGTCAAAAGATATAGTGAATACAATACTAGAGAGAAAGATAGGTCGATATTCAAAATTAAAGAAATACACTAAGTATTTGAGTCATCTTTTGTTACTACAGAGAAAAATTACAATATTTCATATCTATGTTATCAAATAGCTTAAACTATATGAAAAGAGCTTACAGAGATGAAAGATCAAAAAATCAGAACCCTTTGAATGAGACTCGTGATTCCCTTTTATAATAAAAGGGAAGCAACAAGAAAAGAACCCCATCCTAGACCTTTTTGACAAAAAAAATCTCAAACAAGAGGCATAGGAATAAAATAATGGATACACTCATAGTCTGAGTAAACAATTATACTTTTCATTCCATTCCTTAAACATATCCTCAGAAGGCCAGTCATAAGCTAAGAGATTTTTTGTATTCTTCAAATTGGATGATACTTGGCATAAACTAAAGCACTAGCCTCTCTAAAAAAAAATTACATCAATTGTTCTATATTGACCATCCTATCTGAATAGGAATTAAGTTGATTTAAATCAACTTTGTCATATTTGCAAATCAGAGGGAGGAGTGTGGGGATTAGAATATTCAAATTGTCCTTCTATTTCACTAGGGTCTTCAACTCCCCATTATCTTCTAACATGTGGGGTACAACCCTTTTGCCAACATTTATGAAAGAGTTCATTTTTTCTCGTGTAGCTTCAAATACACTTTCAAAATACCCTTTATGATTTTGTGCCTTCTTGATAATTTTAAAGGTAAGATAGATACTAGGTGGGGCATCATATGTGTTTGCAAATCCCTTATGCATACCTTCCAAAGATGTAAATCTAGGATTCCATTTTTCAAATATAGATTTAAGCCGCTCTTGATCCCCTCTTATTTTGGTAATGGCATCCCTCAAATTTAGATATGACACATGGGTATGTTCCATCCTTCTTAATATTTTAGATAGTCTGTGCTCCAGTATGAGTGTTGCAATGCACACATTCTCCTTTTGTTGAGGTTGTTGAGAATTCTTCAACTTCTCTTCTAGCATTGGAATATTTTCTTTAAGCTCCATTTTTTCAATCATCACATGAGCAGGGGGAACTATAGAAGAGGAGCCTACTTCTTGCATACTTGAAAGAAGGGATTTTTTTAAGCCAATAATACCTATTTCTAGTTGTAATCTTCCATAAGATCATTATGTTCCTTCAACATTGTATTATTTCTTTCTTGCAACCTTCAAACAGTAGCTTCATTAAACTTGGAAACATCTACCACTAATGCAATAGCTTCAAGGGAAAAGGTGTCAGACACCGTCTTTACAATCAAGCTCCCTTTGATATCCTTTGATGCTTCAACAATCATAGTCTTATTTGTAGTTGGGGAAAGGGCCCAGATTTAAAGGGCTTCCCAATGTGGGTTGAACCATGATCCAATCAATGACATATTTTCTTCCTAGATTCTACAGGGAAAACTTTTCCTTCTTGTTTCCTAATTGTATCAAAGATAATTACAAAGGCAATGTCCCATTCATGGAGTAGTAGAAATCCACTATCTTGCACCATTCTTCTCCCTTCTTCAGGAAAAAAAATTTTGGACTCAAAATTTATTTCTTCCCTTACCTTTGTAGCTCTACTTCATCATAATTTTGACTAGGCACATCTACTTGTTCCAATCGAAGTCTTTTATGGTACTCCTTTCTATTTGATCTCAAAACAACATCTTTAAACTATTATGTTTTACAAATTCATCATCAAAAGTGAATTGTGAACATTCCAATTCCCTCACATCATTGAGGTTATCTCTCCCCATAGTGATGTCCAACCTAAACCTTTACTAAAGAAGTACAACAATATTTGGCCTTGGGGGGGATGGCATATATTGTTTAATTTCATCTATGGTGATATGAACATCTTCACTTTCATCTCAATTGATGGGATTATCAACCAATAATGGTAGTTGTTCAACTTTTATCCTCTTATGTGGTTGTTCTTTTAGGGGAGAATCAAAATCCACACTAATTATTTGATTGGAAGGAGAGGAATGACCTGGGGTGTGTATGATTGCACATTTTCTCTAATAACAATCCCTTGGGGCCTTTTGATAGAAAGGCCAAGTCTAGGTCACTTTTCTAGTTTCTCTTCCAGGGTAGAGGCCTTACCTACAACTCTACCAAAATTCTTCAACACTACCTGAATCTTGGAAATTGGGTCAACAATATTAGGAAATGCTCCATGATAATCCTTATCATTCTCTATCTTAGCAACTGGGTATGTGTAGGTTAATGGTGGGCCAAAAAGTGGCAATGAGGAAAAAACATGTCTTTCATCGACTGAGAAAACGCGAAAAGAACATGTTGACTTTTTGTAGGCTCGGGTGTCACCATACCAAACACCAAAGCTACTTTTACACATCGGATATCCGATTTGGATTGGATATTTGATTTGTAAAAAGTATATATTAAACACTTTTGTCTCTTTTTTGAACTCATTCGGCTGAGAAGAACCCGCTGGCGCACTGTTCATCCATTGTTCTTGTAACGGATATCCGATATAAACTAAATTCGATTTGGAAAGGTAAGTTTATTTATTTTCATTTGATTTGATTCAATTTTGATTTAGATTTGAATAATTTCATATGGTTTTTGCTGATTTTTTTAAAAGATAGGGTTTTTGATTGAGTTTTTGTGAAAAAATTGAGTTTAGAATAGATTTTGATAAAAAAATGAATGTTTTTCGTGGATTTTTTTTCACAATAGGATTTTTTATTGAATTTTTTATGAAAAATTTGAATTGAGAATGGATTTTGATAAAAAATGAATGTTTTTTGTGGATTTTTTTTCAAAATAGGGTTTTTGATTGAATTTTTATGAAACAATTGAGTTCAAAATAGATTTTGATAAAAAAAGAATTTTTTAATGGATTTTGATTTAAAAATAGTGTTTCATTTATATTGTCTAATTTTAGATTAATTATTTTTTAACTTTAATCAGGCATTATGCTGCTGAGAATGAAAATGCACAAATTCCACCAGTTGAAAATGAAAATCCACCAGCTAAGAATCAAAATGCAGAAATTCCAAATGCTCCACCACCTCCGCAACCATCAATTGAATAGTTAATTCATGAAAAATTGGAGCAATTGAGGGGAATTTGTGATGTTTATAGGAAAATCCCTTGATTATCCCATATGTCAACCACATTAACAGGAATAATTACAAATGTAGAAACCCTCTCCACCCAACATAATGCATTTCATTTGTGGCGAGAAACCATGAGGCAATATTATGCATGTGGAATGTCTTATGATGATGTGAAAGATCTCCAAATAACAAAAGCCCAAATAGCCTCTTTATTTATTAACCCCAACAATGGTTTGCCAATTAATGTTAACAAGCCAAAACTTTCTATAAAATGGTGCACACATAGGGGCATAGTAGAAAACTTTTGGGATCGTTGGTGTATGGTTTTTGATAAACCACCCAACAATAATCTTGATGTACCTTTTTACTTTATTAAAAAATTATATGTTGAGTTTTTGTTAGGGCATCATGTCAATTACTTTGACATTAAACCCTTCTAGGGCATTGGTAGAGGTATGCCCCAGGATAGGCTAGGGGCAACTAGAGTAGTTAGGTGCCCACATGTTCCCCATCCTCCCCTTCCTTTGCTACCTCTAGTACAACATCCAGATATTGAGGGATGCAGCCACACAAACTATCTAGCCCGTTCACTCTTTGAGTGGTCTTTTTGAGAACACATGCTTCATTTGCTTCGATACGATGCAGTGATGTGGTGATGGATCCAATGCTACTCTATCATCCTCCTTGGGTCCACATATTTATTCATTGCCACATGTTTGTCGTGCCGGTAAAATATGTTTGGGTCCTATTATCGACCCACAGGCATCCATTGAACACTTCGATTACTTGATGGGATGTGCAGGAGATTATGAAATTGCTAGATCACATGTAGAGTGGGGAGGCACTTTCGAGAATTCTCTCCTACTAGGGGAAGTGGAGACATTGGAGTTACAGGGTAACATTTGGGATGCCAAATTCATAACTTGCGTTTTAAAATGGAATATTAATGAGATGGTATCAAGGGTACTAATATTTATTTACATGGTCTATTTAACAATTAATGGGAGGAGCTCACCACGGTGATGGATGTTAGCACCCTTGGGGCCATTTCATTTGTGGCCTCGACATGCCTGCGGTTTGTATTTTCTCCTCCTCCCATTTACATTTTTTTACTTTGTATATTTTGCTTGTCATTTGAATTTTGTCAATAATGAAATTATATGTGCTTGTATTTTTTATCTTATCTGCACTTTGTAGCAAACACCTAGTGTGAGTGATGTGTGACACTCTCCAGGCTATGGAGGCATAGTGTTGGATAAGGGAAAGGTAATTGAACTCAAATTTGATTGAATTAAAATTTATAAGATCTTTTATTGATTATGCATACATTGACATAGATTCGTGGTTTCATATGTACTTCTCATTTTTATGTACAGGTGGTTGTGAGCTATACATCATTGTTGATAAGTGCCAAAACACTTGAAGAGTGGGTATTGAATGCACGAAGGAGGAGGTGTTGAAACACCTCAAGGGGAGGTGAGACACGAAGGAGATCTGAGAAAAAGATCAACCCTAAAGAGGTATGTGTCTATACATTTTGTGCTTGAGCGGTATGTTCTTATTACTTAGAAACAATTCTATACTAGCGGATCAATTTCATGCTTTGTTCACATCCATATAGATTGATGTTACAAGTTGGTTTGGATTCGGACGGATTCTTTGAGAGGTATATTCTGGGACTCCTATAACCCTTCAAAGAGAGATGTATATTTGGTAATCAAGATTTCCAATTTTGGGGATTTAATTATAATTCAATGTGTATTGATTTTTATGTTAATTATTCAGAACACAAATTATATAGGTATATCTAATCTGAATTGTGGTTTGACTTTTTTTCTTGTCTGACTACCTTTAGAATAGCAGGTGTTTCAAAGAGGCTCCATTTTGATGATCCACCCGATTAGTTTAGGTTGAGATAGACATTTTGGCATGTAAATTTTGAATAGATGCTGGGTAGCATATACCGCATATTGTAAAACTTTGTTTGAGTTGTCATTGATGCCATTTTTGTATATGGACATACACTTGATTATTGGATAATTTGATATATATAGAAGTTGACAATCAAAATTTAATCTCCTCCTCATGTGCATGATTAAACTCTTTGAAGCAATGGTTAAATATCAATGTACAATAGCATAAAAGAATGGTTAAATATTATGTAGTTTATATTCATATTGCTAATTACATTGCATTGCACATCTTTCAAACTCAAAGCATTATTTCACATTGCATAAGTAACAACTAGATACTTATATGATTAACCCTACAAATTTCATACATTTGGAATAATTCAATGATCCTTAACAAAATTATTCATACAAATTTCTTAGATTTGGAATAATTCAATGAAAATCAGCCAAAAAATTTAAACAAGATATTTAGATCTAAAACATTCACATATGATAAATAGATCTACACATATAAGTTGGTTGGAATAGAGTATTTAATTCAAATAACTCACTTGATGATTACAATTTTTTTGCTTCAATTGTTTGCTCATAACCAAGATTACAATGATCAAAAAAAAATTTAGAAAAATATTGGGATGCTAAAATCCACTATGCTTGGCGTACAGATGCAACCTTTCTGTGAAATTTCCCTCACAAATCCAAACAAGTTTCATCCTCCAAATTGGTGCAGGAGCACCTTAAGGTCTTTTGGAAGATCTTAGTGATTTTTGGCTTGTAGGTGGTTCTAGCCAACCACCAAGGGAATAAGGACTATGATATAAAGTCCCTAGGCTATTTTTAAGAGTGTGTTAGGGTAGGTTTGGCTTAGAGTCTTGAAATTTATGAGTTCCTAGACAAATCTTGGCAATTTGAGCATTTTGGCAATGTTGCCTTGGCAATTTGGCCTAAAAGTTGAAAAATAGCATTAATGTTGTTCTAAGTACGACCCAAGGGTCCTAGCACATGGGAGAAAGGTATATAAGGTCATCCAAACCCTAATACCTGGGTTGGAAGTTCATTTTCATGAATTGAGACTTGGAGAGCATTTTTGTGTGATTGGAATTCAATAACTTTTGAGTGCATTTTTGTGTTTGAGCCTTCATCCAGTCAAGAATGGATTGAAAGGACTAACCTAATGCTTTGAGTGTTTCATTTGTTTCATTTACTTACTGTACCTAGCATTAGATTAGTCATTTAGACCAACTGGTTAAGGTTTTGCAAGTTTTTGGGTTTTTGGACTCACTGCCGGTTTGGGCCAGTTTTGTGAATAATGAGTCCCACTTGAGTTCCTGTGGCTTTCTGATAGGGAGGGGTCAGAGGAATCAATCACAAATTCCTTCTCTAAGGTCTTGCTTGCAAGACCTCCTTGGTGTTTTGCTTCACCACCTTAACCTATAGGTCCCTTCTCATGTTTAGGTACCCCTGGTTCTCCTGGCCAACCCCACTACCATCACCATTCAACCAACCAAGTCAATCTTGGTGCCATAGCTCTAACTCTTCCTTAGCCTTTAATCTGCCCTAAAGACTAACAATACCTCCAAAGATTGAACTTTGATTTGCAGGGGTGTGGAGGTGTTTCAATTCATTGCAATCCATCCAATTTTGGTTCTTGAGTATCCTCCTAGCTCCATTTCTTGGTTGCTTTCAACAAACCCTTGTTTAGGTCTTAAAAAGGCTACTAGCCTAAAAGCCCCAATTAGGTCTCCTTCTCCAAGAAAACTAGTTGACTCTCTCAATTTCTCCAAAGAACCCCCAATCTTTCTTTGAGGTTCTTGCTTCAAATGGACACCTCTCAAGGATTTTTGAGGTCTTGGGTCTTAACTGCCTGTACAACGCCTCCACTTAAAAATGGGCAAAAACTAGGGTTTTTAAGCCTTTTCTTTCTGCTTTGAATCTGCTAAGTGTTTCTCACACCAGATGGACTAATGGATTTTCCTCTTGAAAACCAAGTCTTGGCAAGACTCACATCTACCTTCACAAAAGGAAATTCAACAAAATTCAATCACCCCTGCAAGTTATGTGCTTTGCACTCCTTGTCTTCCCTAGCCGTACTCTTCCTGGCTCGCCTAGGGCAAGACTTTGCCAACAGATCTTGTGCTCACACAAACCCTAAGACCTACCATATGTACACACATGGAGTCTAGTCACTGTTCCCAAAGGGTCATACAATTTGTACAGTGGGAAAGTGAACTAACACCCCATTTCTACAAAACTGTATGGTTCAGACCAACAACAAGGTTAAAGAAAACTATTTACAAACAATGATTGAAATTGAATCAAAAAGACTAAAAGATGGCACACTAAGCTTGAGAAAACACTAAACTACATCCTCCACATAACACAGTAACAATTTCAATCCATTAAAGCTCTACTTTGAAGCAAAAATCAGTAATAACACACAAAAACACTCTTTTTCTTTCAATTCACAAAACTTTCCCACAATAACAATACTTCCAACCCTACTCTCAAGTCGAGGAACACCTTATATAGGGTTCCTCAATCAATTATGCTCCCTTTGTCGAACATGTAAGTTATCATGTGGCAAAGTTGCAAAGTGTACCATTTTGCATCTTTTGCCAATTTTCTTGAAAACTAAGTAAAATGAGTTTTTAAACCCATTCACCCTTCCTCAACTTCTATCCTAAAGATCAACCACATCCCTAAACTATCTTCTCTACTCAATGGTCAACATGACCTTCATGATAAACATCAAAAACAAAAGAAATGCATCCTAGACTTCCTAAATGCCTAATGTTTCATAGGTGCTCCTGCACCACTTTCCTCTCATGGCCACTTGGAATAAAGCTGAAGACTATGTAAATAATGTACATACAGGTTTAGGAGTCTTTGTTTTTAGGGGAAGCGAAGAAACTATCAAGCACTAGGCTAGTGCAAGTGCATTCTGGCTAGTGGCTTGGAGAGGATAGCAATAAAGAAAGCTGCTAAATGGATTGGTTTGTGCCAATAAAGAGCATGGGAGTGTGGGAACATGTATTCTAGACATGTGTGTGCAAGGAGGAGAGTTGAGGAGGTCATTGAAGCCCTCAAAGTTGGAAAAAGGAGCTAAAAACCTTGAAACCCTTGAAATTAGGGAGGTATGAGGATAGTCATATGAATGGCCACTTGGGAGACCTTACACCTGGTAAATATTGAAGCCTAGGGTACCACTAGAAATAATATCAAAAAATATTTTGGGGTTGTTAAGACCGTTTTTGAGAAAAGCCAAGAAAACGGGTTCTAGGAGGCCTAGTTGGGGCAAAAGGCTACAAGGCCTAAAATGGAGTTTTTCAAGAAAGCGATGGGAGAATGGTGAAAGAATCCAATGAGATGGATTAGTGAGGTGTTAAATCAACAAAGAGACAGTAGAATAATCTTTCCTAGCCCCTGGAGTGGTTAGGACACTTTGGGTCAGTTTGGAGCCCAAGGAAGCCTAGTGGCAAATTGAGAGTAATGGAGAAGACTTTGAAATTGGTGGAGAGTCTTATGAGGTGAGAGGGGTTTAGGAGAGATCCTTGAATAGGGTAGAGAGGAATACCCTAGGAAGACTAGATAATAGGTCTTGGGAAGATCAAGAGTTCTCTTGAAAGGTAAGTCTCCCCATCAAATTGGTAAAGGAAGAGGTAGAGACTCTAGAGGTGGACAACTCAGAGAAAGGAAAACAACTCATGTTAAGAAGGATTTTGATCAAAGCACCTATCAAGGATGAACACAAACAAAGGAGAGCTCTTTTTAGAGTCAAGTGCAAGATACAAGGTAAGGTTTGCAAGGTCATCATAGACTCAGGATCAACTGATAATGTCATCTCAAAGGAGGCAGTACAAAATTTGAAACTCATCAAGATACCCCATTCTCAGTTGGCCTACTCCAAAGACAGGGACAAAAGTTAGGAGTTTCCATGGATTAGCTCAGTTCTAAAGGAAATTTGTGAGAAGGTTTAGTGAAATTTGTGCACCGGTTCTTGACACCATCAAAGGAGGACTGAAAACAAAGTTTGTGTGGAGCAAATAAGCCAATGAAGGATTTGAAAGGTTGAAGAGGGAGATAGCTACCCAACCTATCTTAGTTTTACCAAGTTTTGACAAACCATTCATATTAGAATGTGATGCAAGTAACATAGTAGTAGGAGTTGTCCTAAGCCAAGAAAGTTAAGATGATGCAAGTAACATAGCAGTTGAACAATTTTAGAAAAAAGAAAGTTGTGTCACAGTCTGCATTCAATCCAACA